>JARHVA010002872.1:1282500-1460000 GCA_037957365.1 Torreya grandis
GGCACTGATAGAGGCTCTAAAATCTATAGAGGTTCAACCAAATTACCCATAACCTCTTGTACCCTTTGTTGGATCCCTCCAACTTTCTACTTTCATCACCTTTGAGGATTCTAAAATACCTCCTATTCATCCAAAGGATTTTGACTCTCTCCTCTTTGTCATCACATACATCAATCACACCAACATCAAAATGGTAATGATTGATGGAGGAGATATCATCACATTATCTCTTCCCATGCTTACAACCAATTTTAGCTACCCAAGAACATCATTTTAGAAATCACAGTGGTTCTTTGCTCCTTCAATGATACCATAGCCACAACCATGGGGATAGTTGCCCTTCATATTTGGTTGGGACCTCACACTATTCCTGAACTATTTTATGTTATAGAGGGTGAGTTCCAATTCAATTTTTTACTTGAATTCCCTTAGATCTATGCCATGAGTTGTGTCCCTTACACCTTGCATCGATGTGTCAAATTTGAGCATGAAGGTCAAGTTGTTACCATCAAATCTAACCCTAATTTATTGGCCTCTTTCAATATGACATATTGGCTTAATGATGTTATTATTCCTCCTTCATCCACCTTACCCTCAACTACTAACAACACTACCTCACCACCAACTAAAACCATTAACATTCCCACCCATAACAATGATGAAGCTTCAACTAGCTCATATATCCCTTCTTCCCAAATTCCCATAGAGGATCCCTTGGAATCTATGTTTCAATGTCTCTCCCTTGGGGAATATCACCTTTTAGACTTGGACCCTTTCCCTACTCCCTAAGAGTATGGGAACCTCAAACACAATCCTTCCTATGATCCCAACATCAAAACCATCATCCCTTTTGGGCTCCCCAACCATCAAACAAATTTCATTTATGGGGGACTTAATCAGCCACTTCTCACACTTGCTACTACCTCATCCATCTAACTATGCACCTCTAACTTCTCTTATATCAACAAATTATCCTTTTCCAAAGCCTACCTTTATAGGTGTGCTTGGAAGGGGTTTAGACTTAGCCTTTATGAACAGGGACCTCACGAGTTACCCATTATTAAAACTCAAAAACCTCATGATTTATTCAACCTTGGGTTCATACCACTAGAAGAACCCACTTCACAAAAAAACATCACCACCATCGATGACGAGAATATTCCATCTTCACCAACCCCATTTCCCTCAACATCTAAGGACTTTGATATCATACCATCTATTTTTTTTAAATTAATACCATTAGTTTGGGCCCTCTAACCTATCAAAATAGAGGATAAACTAAAACCCTTCCTCTCATCTATCCTAAAATGATAGAGAGGGATTCTCCTACCATCAACACCATCCAACATCAAGATGATGATTCTATTCTCACCTATCTTGATGTAATGGATTATTCTATCCACAAATCCCTTCCTCTTGAGAACTAAACCATGCTAAAGGAATCCACTATCAATGTCAACTTAGGTACTCAAGATAACCCATGTATCATCAAAATCGGCCAATACTGAACTTCTATGGGGCAAAAAGATTACCCTTCTTTCCTTCATGACCACAACATAGCATTTACTTGGTCTTATCAGGATATGCCCATAATTAACCCTTCTATTTCCCTCCATAACATTATCACCCGTCTTGAGGTTAAGCTAATTCAACAAAAGCTTCATAAGATACATCCTTACATTTCCCTTCCAGTCAAAGAATAAATTTAACATCTCTTGTTCACTGACTTCATCCAACCTATTGATTATCCATAATGGGTTTCTAACATCGTTCCCACTACTAAACCCATAGGGGGACTTCACCTCTGTATCGACTTTCATGACCTTAACCTCACTTGCCCAAAAGATGACTTTCCTTTGCCAAACATTGACCAATTTGTTGATCTTATAGATGGTCATGAGATGTTATCCCTCATGGATGGTTTCTTAGGATATAATCATATCTTGATTGCCCACAAAGATTGGCATAAAACTTCCTTTATCACCCCATGGGGGACCTTCTATTATAGGGTCATGCCTTTTGGTCTAAAGAATGCTGGAGCAACCTATCAACATGATATGACCTATTTCTTTCATGATCTCATCCATAAAATTATAGAGGACTATGTGGGAGATCTCCTTCGGAAATATAAACACCACAAATATCACCTAGTTGTTCTCACAATCATCTTCAATCAACTAATCCATTATCATGTCAGGCTCAATCTCAAGAAATGCATTTTTTGGGTTCTGTCTAAAAAGCTTATTTATTTTATCATCTCTCTTTGAGGAATTGAAATATACCCTACCAAAGTTAGAGTAATATTGGAGATGCCTCCTCCTACTAATCTTAAGAAACTGCATACCCTATAGGGGAAGCTCTAATCCATTCTTCTCTTCATCTCCCAGTTATCAGATAGATGTCAACCATTTCACCATCTCCTCATTAAAGACACCTCCTTTAAGTGGACCAAATAATGTCAACAAGCCTTTGATTTAATCAAAGAGTAATTTATTTCTCCACCTATCCTCATTTCTCCCAAGAAAACCAGCCTTTCTACCTTTATATATCCACCATGGACCACTCCCTAAGGGCAATGCTCACTCATCATGATGAGTAGAATAAAGAGTTAGTTGTCTACTAAATTAGCCATGCACTTATAGAATATGAGATTTGCTATACTCATCTTGAGAAACTTTACCTCACCTTAGTATTTGTGGCCTCTAAACTTCTTCATTACCTTCTCAATCACAAAACCTATGTCATCACTGACACCGACCCACTCAAATACATGCACTCTAAACTATACCAAAACTAATGTATGGCTAAGTGACTCATGCTCCTAGCTGAATTTTATCTTGAGTTCCTTAAGAAAAATTTAATTAAATGGAAAGTGATCACTAATCAATTTGTTGAAGCTTCTCTACCAGATAACCAGCCACTTTCACTTACTTTTCTAGATGAGTCCATTGTAATTCTTTCTCAGGAGGAACCCACTTACCAAATGACCATGTTTTTTTATGGCTCTAAATGCCAACATGGTGGGGGTGTAGGAATTATTCTCATTCCCATTAATGGTGAACCTCTTCCCTTTTCCTTTAAACTTGACTTTAAATGTACCAACAATATGGCCGAATATGAAGCCATAGTCATAGGCCTCCAAACCGCTCTAGGTTTGGGAGTCAAAACAATCAATATCTTTATTGATTCCCAACTTGTTATCAATTAGGTAAATGGACATTATCAATGTAAAAATGATTTCATATTGAATTATAAACAACTCATAGATGTACTCTTATCATCATTCAATCATTACCTTATCTAGTTAGTTCCTTGATCTACCAATAATTTCTTAAACATGATGGATTCCCTTGCTTCCCAAATCCCATCTCAACCTAAAAAATATAAACTATTTGTTACCATCCATAAATTTATCACACCTTCATATATCAATTTTGACCTTCCTACCATTTGTAGTGTGGAAACATCTCCTTTTGACATTTGGTATGACTAAAATTTTAACTACCTTAACCTCGGCATTATTCCTCCCAACCTTTCAAGGAGTGCCTAAAGAGATTTTGTTTAGAGTACCTATTGTTACACCATACTAAGGGGAACCCTTTACAAATGTGTATTTGATAGTCTCCTTCTTTGTTGCCTTCATAGCCATGAAGCTCCCCACACTATTAAGGAAACACATGATGGAATCTGTGGGGGGCATTTTAGTGGCCTAGCTGTCACTAAACATATCCTTCACCTTGGATACTATTGGCCCACCCTCAATTAGGATTCTTTTGATTATGTAAATAAGTGTGTCAAATGTCAAAAACCATGCTAATCTACATGACACACCTACCCATGGCCTTCAAATATCCAAGGACTATTGGCCCTTCTCATAATGGGGTCTTGATCTTATTGGGAAAATCAATCCCCATTCTTCACAATGATACCAATCCATTATTACCATAACCAAATATTTCACCAAGTGGGTGGAAGACGCCCCTCTTATCTCCACCAAAGTCAAGAATATTATCTATTTCATCAATCACCATATTATCTGTCACTTTAGTATTCCACATAAGATCATCACTGATAATGAAAAATCCCTTAAAAATAAGAAATTCCAAGGTCTTTGTGATTATTTTGGAATTAAATTAAGATTTTACTCACCCTATAATCCCCAATAAAATGGATAGGTAGAAGCCTCTAACAAAATACTCAATAAAATGTTGACCAAACTAGTAAGTGCTTCAAGTCAAGATTGGTACTTGCACATCCCATTCATTTTATGGGCTTACTACACTAGCATTCAAACCCCTATGGGTGTTACCCATTTCTCTCTCATCTTTGGGGTAGAATCTATCTTTCCTCTTGAAGTATAGATTCTCTTCTCTTCACATTTATTTACATGACATTATTTTTGAGAGAATTTATTATCAAGAACACCTCACGTGTATTGAACTACTTGATTAACATTACCTTGTAGTGCTTAATCATCTTCATGTATATTAATAATGAATCAAGTGCACTTACAACAAGCACCTAAAAGAGAGAGAATTCAATATTAGAGATCTCATCCTTAAGGAAAACCAACATGTAACTAGTATGGAGAAAAGCAAAAAAGGCAAGTTTGCTTTCAATTGGCTTGGACCCTACACCATAACCCATAAGTATGGATTAGGAACTTATCATTTATCGTCACTCAAATGAAAAATAGAACCTAAGCTTCTCAAAGCTTCACATATGCATCCTTTCTATTTTTAAAATAATGATCAATCTCACCTTTGTGTCTAACTTAAGCTCATCCATTGGTTTACGAGATTTTCACTCCCCTTCACCTACCTATCCATATTTATTTTGGGGATAATGGATTACAACATAAGACCATGTGATTATCTGTCATAGTTATAGCCTAATCGTAAGCATGGATACCATAGCTCTACCGATGGCATGGTTCTCATGGATACTTATCATCTCTAATCAAATGGAATCCCATGCTGATTTATCTCTCAAACCACTTTTCCTCATCTACCATCATTATCCTTTGATGCTAAAAGTCTTGCCTCCATAAAGGTATACCTCTAAACCTAAATAAACTTGTCCATGTCAAAAAAATGCATTCAAAATCAAATTAGGATACCAAAATATTACTTGGGTCCATATATCTAGCATTGCAAATGCTCCCTTGAAGGACCACTACACAGAACTCAATTGATTAAAAGATAGACTACTCCCTTGAAGGAAAGATACAAAATAAAGAAATCTAACTTTAAACCACTCCCTTAAAGGATGGATAAATCCAAGTTTTTCAAATCAATCATTTTAAGCTTTTCGTATTAATCAGATTCACCAATTCTATCAAAACCATAAAATCAACATATAACCCTATGTAAAAATAAAAGCAAGCAAGCCACAATCAACTTTTACATATGGCATTAGTAGACTTCCCACATTGATTAGTCTACACATTATATTAAGGCATAGACTTGTCTATTAGGGTTCTTTAATCACCTTGAGAAGGGGCAAGCTAACCCATGTTTGGTTCCCATATTACCCATTTCACATTCAACCATCTACCTATCACCTAATTTCTCTTCTTCAATTCTCTAAGATAAAGGGACTATGAGCTTAGTTGACACAAAGTGATACTGATACCTTATTTTATGATCAAATCATGTTAGTGTGAAGCATTCAAAAGGATTATTTTCATTAATCCAATCCAACTTCAATTTTATTAGGCTCTTGTCAATGAACACATCATGCCTTTTTCTTACACTCCATTCATTAGTTCATGTGGACATGTGTCTCATGATTCTCCTCTCTTTTCTACATTTAGTGTGTCATCTATACCTACTTTGTGTGTTTTCATTATGCCCATATCATAAACTTTCAACACACCATTTTCATCATAAAAATCACACCATCCCTCATATATACACAAAACATCACCTAAAACAATCCACATAAGAAATTCAAACATCTAATCACACAACACATTCCTTCATCTCATCACCCATAATCTATACCTATCAAAACATCAAACCTATCAAAACATAAGACACATCATATTTTCCATTTCACATATCCTCTTATATACCCATATCATCTCGTACAGAATGGGGTATGAGCATCCTTTCATTCATAAACCTTAAAAAACACATCATACACATTTATAATATCAAAACTCATGAGATTATCATAAACCACATATTCATAATTCTATCAATCACATCATGTTGAAAAAATACATAAACCATGTCATCATACCATTTACTATATGCATTATAATCAAATCACATCATAATCATGGAATCACCTTGTCATATCTATAAGCATTTTCATCATTCTATCAACATCTCTACATCAAATAATCTATCACAAACATGAAGTCACCATGATTGTATATACCTAAAAACATATATCTCATATCCGTAAATCATATCATGAACAAAATCATTCTATCACCACACTCAATATCCATATTTAATCATATATATACATCCATTGAATAAAGCATATACATCTATGAACAACATCACAAATAACATAATTAAATCAATAATCTACATCACTAAGATACTGTCACCATTTACAAACATCATCATCATAACATCATGATCATAAATTCATCCATGAAATCCATCATCATAATACACCATATCCATCACATGAATAAAACTTTAACAACAATAATCAACCTACGTATCCTCTCCTGACACCAATAATCATAACACATCCATATAATCAAGTGTCATCATAAACATTAAATGCCATCAACATAATCAAAATCAACATATAATAAACATATACATCAATAAGGAAATACATGACATAATCTATCTATCTCTCTCACTCATATACATCTCACATCTTTGATACACAGGTCGGTATCAAGACAATATACATCCATGATAATTCAACTAAACAAATCAAGCCCCTTGGGCATTGGATCCACCTAGACCTGCACCTACACCTATACTACCATCTAGTGGTATCCCCCTTAATATCCCTGCCTACCCCACTATCAAGGCCAACTATCTTAGAGTATCTATTGATGGACCCCTACCAAGCTGGCCCTATACTCTTTATATCTCATCTCTACTGGTAACTATGCTAGCACTATCACCTCATAATGTCTCATCTCCTTAATGGTGGCTAAGTACCATGTCCTTAGAACTATATCAGGTGGTCCTATTATTAATGATGTGGCTACTCCCGCACTTTGTCTCAGTGAATCTCTCTCCGGAGTCACTAACCCAAGAGAGATCCTCACTTGATCTCACTCTCTAGTCAAGGTGGTAATTTATCCCTGTAAACAACCACCTATCTCTGTAAGCTGGTAATATGGACTTATGCCACTACTAGTGCCATTACCTCTTATCCATCCTAGGTTAGTTCCTTAATAGGATCCATATCCATAGGCTACTAATCATTGTCACCTCACTTTAAGTTATCTACTATATATTTGGCCTAGTACCAGGACACATATCCATCTGCAATACCCACATCATCAATGGTGGATCTAGCTGACATATCCTTGTAGTCCAAAATGACATCCTATGATTGTGGCTCTATAAATTGGAACTCAACATCCTCCCTCTTGTATCTAAGAGCATCTGGTTGGATCCCTTGAACAAGTCCATATTGTCTCTACACTCACTCAAATAGGATAAGCTCTATCTCCCCATCCTATCTCCCATAAATCTAGTGCAAGCTCTGTAGGGATAATGTGTGATAGTTTTACTCAAGACACCTAAGATAACCTAAATATGGCCTCCATACTATATCAACTACCACCAACCCTTCCAAGGCATCCCTAAACCACTCAATGTCTCAACCACTAGCACCTGCACCTATCAACGTGTAGTCACCTATCCATTTATTAAAACCAACTAGAAATGGTTGCTGGTTAAATCCATCCTAGGGTGCCCCCATGGGTCTCAATACTTGAATGTGCTTGTACACCCAATAATGGATCATGAACCTAATTTTGATTGCATATCACCTATGTGCCCTGAAGGCCTAAAGCTCTTTGTAAATTAGTACTAATAGCATTGGGGCCCATCTAAACACAATCCTCTAAAGAAGCATCTCCACCAGCACCCCTAGTAATAGGTATGGGAAGTGGTCACTATTCAAATTAAACATCAAAAATAAATATATGGCCATCATCATCATGAGCAAGCATCTATCTATAGGAGCCCTTTGGTACAAGGGTTTGTAGCTGAATCCACCTAAGTAAAACTGAACATGTACTTGATCTACCCCATATATCAAATTCATATGGTAGTAAATCTCCTCACTCTCTATATGGTATATTGGATCCCCCTAAATGGGTAGCCATGTAATATGTTGAATGTCTTCTAGAAGAATCATCATCTCCCCCATCGATAGCAAAAATGTGTTTATGGCTAGGTTCCATTTCTCCATGAGGGCCATAATCATACCTACATATCACAGTAGGTACTGGTAGTGAATCATTGTGCTTAGTCTTACTATCTTCATATGTCTCCACTCCTCTATGGTCATTGTGTCTCAAACCTTGACAAAAAACTAAGGGACTCGGTCCCTCATCTAAATCTACTCACATGCCTACATAACAATCATGTTAGCAATGGCTATTTAATTTTCAACATCTACCTAAATACCACCCTACACCTACCTTTCTCAATCTATTTCAACCTAATCAAACCCTTCACATATACCTTACTTACATCTATCCCAACCTCTAAAACAAACCTATACATCTATTAGACACTGACCCTCACACATCATCTTAACCATCTACTCACTTCCATTCGCTAACCTCTACACACTAACCCCTCATCTATTTTATATCTTTTGACATATGCCTTACTCCACTATCTACATCTTTCCAATCATTTACACACTTTAACACCTTTTTACAACCTTTTAACCACCAACATACCACATAAGCATTCATATACGCTTTACACCATTTCACATACCCTCATTTTTAACCCTTTCAAACATTCCCTATTTTTCCATCCATTTCAAACCTTATTAAAACTTTATATCTTTTACAAACAAAATCACACATCAACACATGTACTACTATTAAACAACTTTTAACAATCTACCATACTCATTTCACAATATTTCAAAATACATTTAAATATTTTACCATTTTATTATTTTTAGCAACCACTTTCAACACTTTCAAACCATAAACATTTTAGTTAAACCTATTTACAACATCTTACAAACATTTTATGTTTCAATGCTTTCAAACTTTTCAAAACTTCAAATACTTCCCCCTCTTTTCTCATAACTTTCCTCCTATCCTTTGATTATCAATGGTTCCTTGAACCATCGATAGTCCTTTATGGACTTCTTTTCTCTCAGGCTCAACCACCAATGGCTAAGTTGAACCATCGATGGTCATTGTGTGTGACCTTTGATGACACAAATTAAACCCTCAACCTCCTAAAACCTCTCCAACACCACCTACACTCCACAAACACTCTACCTAAAATTATTCCCACTTCAATATCTACTTAATCCACCCTTCACCTATCCATTTCAACCATTAATTTGCCCCAAATCAACCAAACCTAAAACTAGGGCATCCTCACATCTAGTTCAAAACCTTACCTAAATGTTTCACCACTAACTACAATGCACCTTAGAAATAACCAATTACACTATGCTATCAATTTCATGACAATTCCTACCTCATTCTATGATTACTAGTGTGGTTAGAGCCCTTGTACTACTACCCAATCGAGTCCTCATCCACCCTCCATCGAATCCACACTCAATCATGACTCAAGCACTCAATCCCCCAATCAAAACACTCCACCTGAACCAACTCCAACACAAACAACAAATTGCACAAATTACCTAGAGTAAAAATGACACAAGTCAAAATGGTAAAAATAAATTCACATTTTTCTTTTATCTTCTTGACTTTTTAGGGTTTTCTTGATCATTAATGGTTAGGGTGATCATCGACGTTTGACCCTAGAGACAACCCTAACCATCAATGGTTGGGGTCCCACATTATTTTTTTTTCATTTTATTTTTTCTTTTAGCACCCCACCTAGGTGATACCCTTTTGGGATATTACCGTATCTCCCCCAAAATAACCACTTGACCTTTTGAAGCTTACCCTTCTATGACTAACCTGTTTGACCACATCCACCTTGAGGTTGGCCATTTTTAACCCAAACATTTGCATGTTTTGTGACAACCTTATCTTGACCATTTTGACCACACTGACCAACATTACCAAGTTGAAAATTTGAACTTCTCACTACCTTGTGCATGACCATATCATTTATGTTGTTTTGTGGGAGTACTTCCTAATCTAGATACCTATGCACAACATTGACCTTGTTTAGAGGAATTGATAGGCTTGCCCGATCAGCTATGACCAATGCTATGGACTGGTTACCCTTCATACATCTCCCTAAAACCCAACCTTATTTGTTTTAACATTGGCAACTTTAGTCTTTGTGTGATCTTGATTATCGCACTTAGTCATATTTTGTGTGCATGTTTGCATTTCAAATGCCTAATCATTTTATGTCACCTACCGCGTGACTCACCTTTTACCATTTGTCAAAACTTGACCCAATTTTGCTTTCACCTCATCAACCCCCAGTTTGAGGGAAAATACCTCCTCCCATACTCAGGGCAACTAGACATGACCAACAACCTATTCATTTTTTATTTTATAGCTTGTTAATCTAAAGCTGCATAATAAAAAGGGGCAAAATGTAGACACTCAAAAAATATATAGTTTTAGATGTCAAAATGCCTTGAACCCCTACCTGACTCCGAGGCTAGTTGACTTGGCCCATTTATCAATTTGCTAACTCATCTTTTTAATTCACCCCTTTTCAACCCATTTTCCTCTAGAACCTTGACTATCGATGGTCAACATAACCATCGACGGTTAGCTTGATCGTCGATGGTCAAGTCTCCAATCTTGATTTAAAGCTTTAAAGCATTACCAGCTATACAAAATAGGCATATCACATTTAGCAACTTCTATATTATGATGTAAATAGATTTAAATCATAATAATTAATAACTTTCTCCCCTATCCAATTAGTAACTTCCTCCTACACATTTAGTAACTTCAACCTATAAAAGGAGAGAAACAAGAGAAGAAAAGGATATAGAACTCCAGCAATTTGTGTCCAAGCTATCTTGCATCCAAGTATCCAATGTCCCTTTAGCAAATAAACAACATCAATAGAGACCTGAACTCTATCAAAATCACTTTTGAAGGCCAAAGTACTATCATCGTGACCAAATTACTTCAGCTTTCCACCACCAAGTTAAAGGTATCTCTTGTTTTCTTTGATCTATATTCTATTTTTATCCTCTCTACCTTATCAGAACCATCAATATCTTATTTTTCATTCCCTTGATCCATAATAGACCTCTATTTGCCCAATTACCCGATCTATAATTATTTTTTTATCATTTTCAAAATCGAACAGGTAACTATTGATGATTAGCCTAATATCGATAGTCACCTCAACCGTCGACGGTCACTATGACAAAGAATAATAACAAGTTATTTTCACCCCCTTGACCCTAACTAGACCTTGTTTTCTGTGTTCCTGCCTATTGCCAAAGACTTTCCTAATTTTTTGAACCTGACCCCAACTATCGTAGCACAAGTATTGACCCAATTTTGTTATATATAGTGTTTTTGTTTAACAAAAAATTTACTTCCATCTCATCTTACATGCATTTACTTTCTAGTTATTGAATGCAAATTTTATTTCTTTTCATTTATATCAACTTAATTATTATAAACAGTGGATTGACAGTTTCCTAGCAAGCATACGCTTCTTAGATCTAGCTCATGCTAGGCAGTCCACTCAACCATCCATCTAACCACCTATTTTCTAGTGTCTTTCTTATCTGTAGGTTATTCCTTCCAAGTCAAAGAGGATTTTCCACTATCATCTGGATCATGCAAGTACTTTATCAAGTATTCCTCTACACACCCTATTACTAATTTTATTACTTGCTTCCAAATTAAGAAATGAGTGGAAATTAATTGAATCAGGGAGAGGACTTATATTTTTTTATGTATATACATTTGAAAATTGATGAATTTATTTTGTTTCAAATGGAAATATCAGGGATGAGCAAAATCTTGCAGTAGAGCTTTGTGGTTGAAAATGTTGAAATGTTGAAGCTCATAAAAAGTATAGTAATCATTTCTTACTATTTTTCCAAAGCTTGTGTTCATTTTTGTCATGAAATGATGATTAGGTTAGTGTTAAGAGCTATGAAATAATGAATGAATACACTGTTCAAGTCCTTGTGCTTTGTTGTTACAAGGCTAGCAATTTCTTTGATTTGTGTGAATGGATATAATTATGTCGGATCCTATGGTTATAATGTGGGTAACTCAAAAGTAATTACATATATATTTTTTGTATATATATGTTGACATATATTTTATGTGTATATATATGTTGCAGGTTTAATGATAGGTGGGCTATCTTTAAGATTGAGCTTTAATCAATATAAACATGACCAATAATAATACATTTCTCCATTTTTCATGTAAGCTCAATCTTAAATCTCAAAATCTGATTAGAGCTTTTCAAGTTACATATAGATCTTTTGAGTTTATCACTCCAATTGTTAGTAATATGTCATATCAATTAATATCTATCTTATTTTGAAAAATTATCTCTGAACTAAGGAATCTAGGTCCTAGAAGGACACTTTTGGATTGGACTATATGAATCAATTTGGTTTTAGGATTTGCAAGGTGTCTGAATGTTTCCATGGGTTTCTTTTTGTTATATATTAATGGGAAATCTTTATTTTTGTGTTATATTGCATCTGGGAAGTCTGTTTGTGTGTGGATGCCCTTTTGTGGCTATGCCTATTTTATATGGAGCTTCTCTGGGATTACCATTGAATGATATAAACAATGTCTCTAAGCTTACTACCGATTAATATAAACCCTGAGATTGCTCAAATCTCTGCAAAAATAAATTTGTATAGCCAAGCCATAAATAGATTCATAGCTTGTAAAATGATATTGGAGTGAAGGATTTGACTATTCAAAGTAGATTCATATGAGTATAATTTCATTTTGGTTATGAAATGGTCTAGTTGTTTGTGAATTTCCATTAAAGCAGTTGGTGGAGCAGTTTGCAATGGATTAAATATCCCTGTAGTTTGCAATGGGATGAATACTTGTGCAAACAGAATGAATATTTGTGCAAATATGGATGAATGTTTGGTTATAAATATTCTTGTCTAACATTAAAGGGATAATATGAAATGTTAAACCGCATAAAATGTTGTTAAATTTTTTTATAAAAATTGTGCAACGTTTCAAATATGGCAATGTTTTTTAATGAAAAGTTATGGAGTTACATTTGTTTATAAGTTATTAATGAGAAATAGTTTTTTGTGCATGTGGTTTTCTTTCTTTACAAGTAAAAAGTCATATATATATATATATATATATATATATATATATATATATATATATATATATATAATATGAGCCTTGTCCCTTCATTTACTATCACACAAATTGATCACTTTCCAACTATTAGTCCCCTTCCCTTACTGCCAATAAAAATCTAAACCATTATTACTTATATTTTAATGGAAGAGTTCTTTCAAGGTCCTTTTACTAAAAATAAAAAATAAATTCAATGGAGGAGCTTAAACTTTGGGTGCATTGGTGTTAACAACCATTAAGAGGGCGATCTCATGAAAGGAGTAATTGCAATTATTTTGCACTTGTAGGTAGTCTCATGTAAGAGTAAATCTATTAAACTTCTTGAAAAATAGTAGTAATTATTGTATAGGAGAAAGATTTTTAGAGATGGGTAGTCACTCGGGTCAAGGAATTGCAGCACATTCAGAGAACTTTTAGGTACTTTACAACCAATATAAAGTGTTTTATAGATATTTTTTAATTTGGTTTTACATTCAAACCTCTTAGATTTCATTTAAGATGTAAATTTTATGGTTTTTGAAATCCATAGAACTATTTTACTGCATACCTACTCCCAAATAATCTATATAGCACTGCTACTATTTTTACAATTACAATGCCATGACACAAGTTTGTAAAAATAAACTGCTTAACAGTCGTGAGGGCAAACAAATGTTAAACCCTTCTCGAATTCGTTCAAGATGTTAAACCTTTCTCGTTCGTCATGTTAAACCCTTCGCCGATCAACATGAACGCACCGTGAGTTTACTTTGAACGAGCTTCCAAGCTTATGACCATTTATACAGTTGATCTACAACCCTCTTTAATACATCTAATGCTTTCCAGTCTTCGTCTCTTTCCAGAGTCACAATGCATCCTTTCTCCATTCCATAAGTAGTAGGATAGCCCAATTTACCCAGCATCCAAAGAGAGTGCATAGGATCATAATTAGACAGCCAACCATGGGATAGATCCGGATCGGACAATCTAGCAAATAGATTTGGGGCATTACTTATTTTCATTAGGACTGTTGGGTCAGTAATTACTATGGTAAAAATCCTTTCTCCTTCATCTATATGGGACGACTCAGGATTTGTTCCATGTACAGTGCATACGATAACTGCACTCCACGAGTGTGGCCTTTTCAGGGACTTGGACCCTCTTTTATTTGTATTAATTTCATTGAATGCATCCGGATCAATCAGGTCGGAAAAGAGATTTGAGTAATCTAAAACTGAGACAGCTCCATCAACTGCTCTTCCAATTAAAAACACCAACTCTGACGGCATTCTCTGATATACATAACATAAAAAATTAGAAACACCTAAAAAAAAAAAAAGAAAAAAAATCAATTTGTCTCAGGTCTATCCGTAACAATGGGAAAAAAAAACATTTGAGTACTTAAGATTCAACAGTTTATATCAAAATAGAAGAATAAAATATTGTGAAAATTTATGTGAAAATTTTGTCGAATCCAAATTTAGTATCACCCATGTGATTCATAATCATCTTTAATATTTTTATTCAATGATGAAACATATGGGCGGTTCTAAACTTTGTTGAATCCACATTTTGTATCACTCATGATTCATTATCAGGGTTTGTCTTTTGATTCTGATGATGAATAATTTATGGATCCTAATTCCTAATGATGAATCGCATGGATGGTTCGAAACTTTATTGAATCCATATTTAGTATCACTTATGTGATTTATCATTAGGATCAATCATTTGATTTTGATGATGAGTATGGATCTTGATTCTTGATGAGGATGAATATGGATCCTGATTCTTGATGATGATGAATATGGATCCTGATTCTTGATGATAAATCACATTGGTCTTATGAAATATTTTGAATCCACATTTCAATCATCTATGTGATTCATCATCAAAATTAATTTTTTTATTCTGATCATGAATCACCTATAGATCCTGATGATGAATATGAATGCTGATTCCTGATGACGAATTGTATGGATGGTTCAAACCTTTGTTGAATCCAAATCTATTATCACTCATATGATTCATTATTAGGTTTAATCTTTTGGTTCTGATGATGAATCACATGGGTGGTATGAAACTTTGTTGGATCAACATTTTATATCACTTATGTGATTCATCATTAAGATTAATGTTTTGATTTTGATGAAGAAGCACCTATAGATCTTGATGATGAATCTCAACTGGTTTGGAGAATCACCCATGTAATTTATTATCAGGATTAATCTTTTGATTCTGATTCCGAATCACCTATGGATCGTGATAATGAATCACATGGGTGGTTTGAAAGGTCGATCCAACAGAATATTCACATAAGTTTTTCAGAAGCTTTTATCCTTCTAAACAAACATTTTATGGTCATCTGGGCGACTAGTGATCATTTCTAAAGAAGTACCAAGATAGGTGACCTTCTGAAAGTTCCCATGTTTTATTGTGAAATCACCTAGATGCAGAGAGTGCAAAGTGGACTATTCGTTCTTTTGAAATATGAGTTTTTGTGAATCATTTTTTATGAATTTTGAGTTACTGTAGATTGGCTAAAAATTACTCACTTGAATCCTGAAAAACTATATCACATATTTTGATCCATCGTCGAAATATAAATTTAGTTCTGTTATGAGAAGAGATTTCATACCTGCAACCTGTGAATGTAATTCCATGTGGCTCCATTGCCTAGCTCTAAAAGACGCAGACGTTTTAGTCCTTCCAACTCTTCAATGCCTCGTGAATTCTGTAGCAATTTTGGACTCCCATCAATGGTGATGCTCTCCAGGGAACTTAGATGTGCAATATTTGGCAACTCCTCTAACTCTGGACAACTTTGTATGTTCAATGACTCTACTTTTGTGAGATCAGAAATCCCCGACACTGTTTTCAATTTCGGACAATTTATTAACTGAAGTGATTTCAGTGTTGTTACCATGGCTAAATCCACTTCAATAAGACTCTCCATGTCTTCTAGGTGGAGAGATTCAAGGCTGGTACAATACTTTCCACTAATTGAAAACTTGGAGGTGAGTTTTAGGCGCATAATTTCTATAGATTTAAGGTTACTCATGGGAGGATTATGGGTATTTGATTGTTCACTGTTGCTAAAAGTCACTCCGCCACTTGCTTTGGAATTTCTCAGAGCCAAAGATCTAAGATTGGAGAGTTTTCTAATTGACTCTAAGAGGGGCCTCCCTTCAAGAAGCATCTCATCAGAGTAATCAATTAGCACGTTATCAATCCTGTAGCAACTTGAGAAAAATAGTTCTAGTTTTTCCAGATCGTTTAAACTTCCTAATGAATTTGGAAGCCCTTGCAGTGAAACATCCTCAAGCACGAGCTCTTTCAACTGCAAAGGGGCCTGAAACCCAAAGTTTTTTTAATTGAATTGTTGTTTTTAATGGTAAAAGATATTTACAAAAATTAGTAGTTCATAATACATCATTCATCGTAAAGAAGATTAAATTTTCTACAAGGAATAAAATACCTCTACATCGCTCTCCCACAATCTTTCCAAATATCCACTGGAAATAAATAAAGACTGTAAATTTTGCAGTGGAATCCATGAAGGAATGCTTGTGAGTCCACTGTTATATAAGTCGAGCTCAAGCCATTGCAGAACAGTTGATGTTTCAGCACAAACATCTGAATTCCCTAAAAAAAAGGAAATTCTAGACTCAAGGGAGTCGTCTTTGAGATTGATATATAGACATCTGAAACTACGGCTACTAGTTTTGGCCAGGATGTTTTTGAGTCCCTTTAATTCCTGCATTCACAGATCAAGGGTCAAATTTGGCTTTAATACACTTGGATCAAACCATATTTTGATATGGATGCATGTAAGATTAATGGAATGGATGTGCATTTGGATCACATTATGATCCATCATTTTTGAAATAAAATTTAATAGATTTTTAATCAATGATTTTTATTATACCATAATCATGATGGATCAGGGAGTGTTCGAAATGTTGATTGAGTGTAATTAGAAATGTTGATTGAGAATCTGTTAGACACAAAGTGTGATCCATTATGTTGATTGAAAATTTATTATATAGAGTGTGATCTGAACCATTGATTGAAAATTTGCTACACAGAATGTGATCTTAAATATTGATTGAGAATTTGATACAAAATCATTTCCAAAAACTCAAAACTCTATGGAAACTGTCTTTAATACATTTAAGATTCTGATAACAAGATGTAGAGTTTGAAGCTCACCAAAGATATAAGATCGTCAGGGCGCCAGATCCTACGAGGACGGCTAAGTTCTTCTGCCATTTCCCTTCCGAAATCACGCACATGCTCCTGCATTCTCAACTTCATGCCCAAGTCCTCAACCAGAAACTTATCTTTTAAACTCTGAAGTGCATGCTCAGCATTCCATCCAGATCCCTTCCATATTCTCATGGCCATATCCTTCTCTTGGCCTATGAAAAAACATACAATGTCCATAAAGATTTGTTTTTCCTCCCTGTCAAGTGAATCAAAGTTTATTTTAAGTTTGTGTTTTATGTCCAGATCCATACTCTTCCCAACCTTATCCATTTCTGACTGCCTATAGTGCTCGTGAGGTACAGTGAAAAAATCCTGTTCCACATTTTCTTGGTGATCAGGGGAAGAAGGCGCCATAAATGGAAGAATACTATTATTTTTCTCATTTTCTTGGTTGATGAACGGAAGATGGCTAAAAAGTATAAGAAAGAGCAGATTTGAGAGGATAGAATTGGAACTGCATAATTTTGTCATTTTGATTTAAGGTCCAATTCGAGCAGAGTAGCATTAGAAAGAAGATGCAATGATAATTGGAAGATTGGAACTCAGGGAAAGTATAACCAAAGGCAGGGTAAGGTGGATTGATTTTATTGAGGTGTAGATCAATATAATAGATGATGAAGATGTTCAACCTCGGCTGAAAGTAAATTGCAGTATATTTAACCTCTGCATAGAGACTGATGAACACTATACTGTGGACAAATTCAAATATGAAAAAAAACTATAATTGTTGACCAGAGTTCTAGATTGTTTGATTTCAAATCCGCGTTGGATAGGTAATATTTCAGTCTTGACTACTATTTGTTTTAGTTTTTTTTAAGAAGAAGAAAATGCTTATGACAATAAATAAATCCCTGGTCGTTAAGGTCGGTCAAGTGAATGCACTTGAAGCTTATTTCGAGTGGATAATTTCTGTTAACCAATTGCAAAACGTATGGTTCTTTTTTAAGATAGATATTTGGAAATCCCACAGCATGGTTAGAAGGGTTATTTTTTATTAGATAGGTTAAATGTCAGGTTGGAGTGACCCATACCCTATATAACAGCAAATCGAAAGATATTCAGGAAAAAATAAAACAATAGAAAGGGGGTAAGAGCAAACTCGATGGTCTAGCCTAAAAGTCATCAAACAAAAGTCCCTTGACAGCGAAAAAACCAAAAGGAAACTTAAGTGAAAAAGGGAGCAATAAACTAATCCAATTCAGAGTAAGCGACCAACTATTTGGTCTCTGCACTAGCACATTTGTTGCTTTTGCCCCTGATCTGATTCCCGATGAACTGGTCTTCATTCATGTCTAGTCTCTTCCTTTTGAGGTCTGAGTGGAGGGCCTCTCTTTTATCTTCGTCAGAAGCCCAGGGGACTTCCTCCTCTTTGCCTTTCTGGGTTGATTTACCTTTGGGGGTGCAAGCCAAGTGGTCATTTCCATCATTGTTGTCTGTCTTATCGGGGCAGAAGGAGTCTCTAAGCCTCTCAAATTCTTCAGCTATTTCTCTGCAGAGGAGTTTCTGGAGAGAATCCTCAATTTCCTCATTAACATCGACCCCCAAGGCCCCCTTTCCTTTGGAGGAAAGCGGTTGAACAAAGGAAGGGCTTCCCAATTTAGGGTTGGGTTTTTCGTGTACACGAGCATTCGAATCCCCCAAACCTTGCTCCTATTATTCCTCTTTGGATCTCGTCTAATAGAAATACTCTCCCTCCAATTCCTCCTTTTCACTGTTGATGTCTATGGCCTCGGAGATAATCTTTGACTAGACTGGCTCCCCTTCTTTAATGAATAAGAGAATGAGGCCCTAGTAGATTAAATCCACCATCGGATTATTCTTAAAGTTCAGAACAGACACCACCAGTGATTGCAATAGGAAAAAAGGAATATTGATATAATGACCCTTGAAATGATTCAGGAGCAAGAAGTGATGTGAATAGAGAACAATGTATTTTCCTTCAAGAGTAATATATCTCATAATTTGAAGACATACCTCCAGCAATTTCCTCGACAAGTTAGCATGCATAAACCCTTTTTGGTGGAGTACTTCAGTTTGTGCTTTTCCTTCTTGAAGAAGACATTCATGAGTTCTTCTTTGCATCTCGTCTTTAAATGCCTTTATTTCATGACATTCCATCGTTGTGGTATCACCTATCAGCTCCTCAATGATCTAAATCTTCAACTCGTGTATTCTCACCTCATGATTCTTCCAACCACAGGAAAAATCCCTGTAGAGCACTGTGTCGTACCCCACCAGGCATTCCATGAATGGAGCCAACCCCCCTTTAACCACTTTCTTCCAAACATGCTCATTCTTTTTAACATCGGTACATGAAATCAGCTCAAAGCAATCTCTGTCTCCTCCCATTTTCTTAGACTGCAACTTTCTTTTGAAAATAGCACCAAAAGAGCTTTGCGGGAGAAATTAATGACAAAGAAGGGTTATCATTAGTATATATATTTTAAATATATTTATTTATAAAATGTTAAGATGTATTAATTTGAAGGTGTTTATTTCACTATTCGAATATAATTTAATTATTTTGGGAATTATGGAATGTTAAATTTTAAGTAGATAAAGAGTTGAGTATATAAATCATGGAATAAATATAATAATATCAACACTCATTAATTTGTACAATAATTGATTTGTTTGTTTAGTCTATAAATAACAATGAATTACAAATGAGATACTTTGTTAGAAAAATGACTAAGACGAACAAGTGGTAGGCTAGAAATTGGTACAAGAACAATGTAGGGTGTTATCAATAAGGAACATGTGTCAAAGTCCTCTCTAGATAGTAGCATGGTCCCTTTGCCAATAGTGCATTATGCTAGTGTCCTCATGTGCCATGTTAATGACCTTGAACAGATGGAACATTGTGTTTTTGGGAGTATGTTTGCCTTGTTTTGAGCAGCCTTTGCATGATTGAGTCCTAAGTCACTATTTATTCTATGTTTTTGAATGATCTCAATGTCAAACCCTAAGTTTCCATGCTTGGTAGGGTTTTTAGGAACATAAGTAGAAGTAGAGTGGCGTTAGTCGAGTAGTGTGGACATAATCTCAACACCTCTTGTATTAAGTGTTGCATACATGCCAATACCTTGAAATGAGATCAAGCTTGATATAGTTCTCCCAATCTAAATGTTAGTGCAAGTACAAGTGAATGCTAGTATGAATGTCAGTTTAAATGCTTTGAGTGTGTATTGAGATTGGAAAGCTGAGTAATCTAAGCTCTGAGCTATTGTAGAGGGATATATACAAAAGTAGGGTAGAATAGGGATCAATGATCTTGATTTACACAACTATTTTTGGGTTTGTTCATGAGAATTGCATCTATTTTCTATCTAAAGGATAAAGGAATGAGGGTGGACTTTATATATGGTGTTTTGATACTTGTCAAGATATGAAATGAGTATAGGCTGACCCTAAAATGCTTTGAGAAGTGGAAAAAATTTGTTAGGGTTAAACAAGGTTGAGGTTCAATAGTACTACCCCTTTGCCAATAACACAGTGTGCTATAGACCAAAGGGTTGCACAACTATCTGGGTGTCTGGAATGGGTGAAAAAGGATCTTGGATGCATAAGAGATGGCCTAATATGGCTTTTGGTATAGTTGGGCATGGGTTGAGTGCACATATAAGCTGAAAAGAAATCAAAAGAGGCCCTCAGATATGTCTAGGGCTAAGCTAAGGATAGGGTGATCTCAAGTGACACTCATTGCATTAAAATGACATTTTAGATGAATACATTCCCCCCACTCCCCCAGCCACCCCCCTCTCCCCCACTTTATTCTATAAATGCAACAAAGTGAAATGACTAGGATAAATGAAAGAGACATACCTGGACATACCTAAGAGGTGGAGCCCATGAATGTGGCTCTGAGTCTACAAACTATGGTCTATTATGTGTCTTGTGAATGAGAAATGTATGAATCTGTCCTTACTTAAGAAACACCAAAATAAAAAATAAAACAAGTAAAGAAATGATGAGAGAGAGAGAGAGAGAGAGAGAGAGAGAGAGAGAGAGAGAGAGAGAGAGAGAGAGAGAGAGAGAGAGAGAGAGAGAGAGAGAGAGATGAACAAATACACCTTATTGGGTGCATGGATGAATGCTAAAACCTTGTGACATCCTCTCTCTGTGTAGATAATGATCAAATGGTGAATAACTTGGACTGGGCTAATGGCTTGTCCAATCTCCATGTGTAGGCAAATCAAGAACTCAAGCTAGCCTTGACTCCATCATTACCCACACCTATTTGGTGGATCATAATCTATGAATAACTTGGATTGGACAGATGATTTATCAACACTTTCATGTAATTGGCTCAAGAACTCAAGTAGGCTATGACTCCATCATTGTCTACCCATGTGTAGTAGATGCACTTGATGCTAAAACTATATGATGTAATTAAAACAATGTAAGAAGGCTCTGGTCCATATAAAAACTCAAAAATGTAAAAATGGATCTAGGCTACTTAGGAATGCCAACCTTTGCAGATGGAATGAGGCATTAATTTAGTGTAAACCTAGTGAAAAATTGGTGCATACGGTGTCTAGAGTATAAAACATGGAAAATGACATGGAAATGTCATTCCATCTGAGAGAATTGTTGAAAAACTAAATGTATGGGAATAATGTGCCACGCACATGCCTTCAACTCTAATATTTGTGTATATGGATTTTGGACTGAATCATAATAATCAATGCTTGTACATATATGAAACTAAAATGGGTGTAATCATGCCACACATG
Organism: Torreya grandis; assembly: GCA_037957365.1. Classification (NCBI taxonomy): domain Eukaryota; kingdom Viridiplantae; phylum Streptophyta; class Pinopsida; order Cupressales; family Taxaceae; genus Torreya; species Torreya grandis. Next base: position 1,304,944 of record JARHVA010002872.1, read on the forward strand.
ATGTCCCCAATATGATCAAACCTATATTTTCTTTATAAAAACTGAGTATATATTGAACTTATTTGATAATCTATGACTAAGACTATGCAAATATGAACTATAACTACTATACCTTTCTAACAATTCCATTTTTTTTGTTTTTAGGGCTACTAAATAGTAGCATAGTCCCCTTTGTCAATAACACACTATGTTATAAAACACTGCACTATGCTATTGACTAAATGTGACATTTTTAAAGTAAACCAAGACTAATCTATATGTGATTGTGTTTCATTTGATCTTTCTAAATCTAAACTTTGTAATTTGTATTTACATACTAAAAGTTGTGTTCTGAGTGCACTAAGATGGCTTGATCTCTATGACAAACCCCTGTGAATATTCCTTTATTTAGGGGAGTTTTTGAATTCTTGCAATAACTATCCTCAAAATAAAAGTTATGCATAATGTGTGTTATACTGAAAACATATGATATGTACGTGATAAACCCATGTGATGTGTATACATGACATCAAAATGTAAAATAGTTTGACCATAAGTTGGTAATGTATGACATATGTTAGATCTAGCATTCAATAGGTTGTCAAGATAGACATAACAATGTAAGCATGCATACATGTTTAAGGTATTTTTGTTCATTTTATATAAAAAGTAAACTACTCTAAAACTTGAAATGAGATACAGTGTTTTATAAGATACATGTGATGAAATTGGATTGCACACCATATCTGGTGATAGAGGAACTCCTTTTTATCTTGGCTTACCTTCATAAGATAAACAACTCAAACACAAGATGAATTAATAGGATAAATAAGTGGGTTGACTAGTGCAAGACCAGTCTCAAGAAATGGTACACTTCCTTGCAAGGATGTTAGCCCACTATCTAGCAATTAAATAGAGAAATAAAACTGAAATTACAATAATGCATTCAATAAGATAGATAAGATGATAAAATAATTTAAGATCTAGTCAACATTCATGGGATGGAGATTTGAGAATCATGCATTCCAATAATCCTTGACAACATCCTCTTCAGCTTGGATCACCTCTAATTGGTTTGCAATTGAGTCTATGGTAGGGGCAAACACAATAGTATAAATACCTAGCTCAAATGAGATGTCACTTTGATCAACAAATAGGGGATGTGAAACTATGGTTAAATCATGGATAGTGACCACTTCGTGCACTATTACATAAATAGTCATCTATAGTATATCCATAACTTTTTAAGAAATATGGATGCAAGATAGGAATTAGACTATGAACTAAAAAGTAATCTGGTGCATACAGAATGGATTTCTGATAGAGATCAATGTCAATTTTGTAAATTGATACAAAGGTCTCAAGAAAGAGTTTATGGGGTGGATTTAAGGGAATTTAGGATGGTTTTTGAGATACCCAAGGCTAACCCAAACACTCTAGGATAGATTAAATGAATGGCTTACATGAAAGATTTAATGTAAAATAACATATAGAGGAAATAAATTACAAAAATAATTGATAAATTAATAACAAAACTAACATTTTAAAAACTCTCAACCTATTGCAGTCTGCAAGATTGAGATTATGATTTTGTCTCTTTTGATGAAGTGGATGAGCTAATGCTAGTACCAAAAGCTTCTTGAATATGAACAATTCTTCAACTAGTATTTTAGATAAAATTTGTCATCCTTTTAGTGTAATCATAAATGCTAGTAGTCCACCCTTTGGTCTAGGGAAGGTAGTGCATAAATCGACATCGATTCACCAGAAATGACATAGATCATGGGGATCACCAATGATTCTTGTCCAAACTTTTATGTGTTATTGAAAAGGTTCCAATTTGAGGATTAAATTTGGGCTCTAAGTTGTTTTGGATATTTCATGATTCTGAGGAGGTTAAAGGTGGTTTAAACAACCTACCTTCCATTTTGTTTTAGGAGATTAATTTAGATTTTACCTAGGTAATTAATGGAATTACTTTTTCTTGAGTCAAAAGTAATTAATAAAAGGGTAATTACATGAGGTAAATGGTAAATTGAGTAATTAAATATTTACATGGAGTAAAATAAATATAACTAAGGAGGGGACCTAAGACCTAAGGTAGCGCAATTATTAGTGTGTGAAATCTTAGTTTCTATATTTGCCCCTTTTTTGAGCGGTTTCTAATAACCTACCGCAAGATATAAAATTAGAGAGTGTGAATGCCCCAAGTTTATATGAAGAGGTATCCTCTCTCAAACTAGGATCCAAGGAAGGATGACTAGGTAGAGAATGGTTTGAAAATGAGGTGGAAATGGATATGGTAGATATAAAATGAGTATCCAGGACACAAGGATAAGCATGAAGTACATTGTTGTACTAATAAGATATAGGATATCTAAATAGGAATACCCTAAAGAAAAAAAGTAGTGGATTGTTACAAATATAAACATGTGGGCTCAATCAAAGGCAACCATGAGGATAAAGGATAGGATGGGCTAACCAAAGCATCTAGTGTAGTTGGTACGTGTGTGCTGCCTAGAGATAGTTGTTTTTAATATGAGGTACACTTTTAAGATCCACAGGGGATAGACTCTAAAATGAGTGTTGACCTCTCAAAGGATGTAGGACCAACATGGGGTGTATGTACACTAGATAGTAATGTTAGATAACAAGATATATGATAGTTATAACAAAAGATAACTTAAGTGGCCTTGGGTCAAGAGTAGAGGAATGTAAAAAAATTACAAGTAGTGCAAGGAATAAGCCAAAATGGACATAATTGATATCGATCCACAATATTGATATTGATTCTAAGGAATTGATGATGATCAAAAAACAATCAATGTCAATCATCAAGGGATATAAATAGGTTTCCTAATGTTTGAGGTGCTCATTTACAATTGAGACCATGTGAGCAAGAGCCAAAAAACTTGACACCCATCCACATGCCAGTGCGAGATATGAATAAGGGAGGTAAGTGGGAGTGCACAGAGGAGGTGATGATGATCTTATGATGAGGTAGGCTTATATTTTTATTAATTTTTTGAAAATTTTGAAATTTTTTTACATGTTTTTATCTTTTTGTTGAGATTTTTAGATAATTTTTTGAAACAGTTAATTTTTTTAGAAAGGTTGTAGATTAAGCATGGTTTTTAGAATGTTAGAATATTAGTTTGTATATTTTATTGATTTTAGTGATTTTTTTAGATGTGGGATGAGTAGGTATCGAAGGTGATCTCTAAAGATTGATGTCAATCACTAATGATCAACATTGATCACATCTGATCACCATCGATCCTAAAGGATTGATATCGATCATTTAGGATTGAGAAGGATTGAAGCCAAGATAGGAAAAAGTGTAAGAAAAATTTGGAACATACATTAGAATAAAATTACTAAGATGAACCTATGCTTGCAAGCATAGACATGATTCACTATGAAGGATTAGGTTCCACCACTCTTAGAATGGCTATGTGATCATATGGATGATAATGACTAGAGGAAATTGGAGGTAATTGTCTTCAGAGAGCTTATATGATGAGGATATGGAGGGGTAGTTAGTTATGACCATGATGATGCCATCCATCACATGTTATGAAATAACAAACTTAGGAGGAGGTCAATTTCCTTGGATTTTAATAGGTAGTGTAGTAGACATGTGGGAACATCATATTGTATTTGCATGGGCTCCTACTCTTCTAGCATAGGTATACAAGGAGTTATGGGTTTGGAAGACACAACAATTATTTGGGATCAGTGTCACTTTTGTCCTATAGTGCTAGGCATATGAGCACATCAGGGTGGTATGCCCACTTGGTACTCCCTAGGTATGGTGGCACTAGATAGTATATAGTGTGGGCTTCCTTAGGTGGAAGGAAGACCTTGTCTGACCAAATAAAGATGGAGTAGTGTGAGATTAAACATACTATAAAGGGGTGTTAGAGGGTTTTCATGAGGGGGATGTTATTTAGAGGCCTTATCTAGGGTTTCCATCATGGCCAAGGGTGGAGAGGGAGCTATCTAGGAGTAAGTTGGATAAGTGGTTGTGAGGGAAACAAGTAGTACCTAGAGTACTAGTTTCACAGGGTGTGGCACCAATTTGGATTGATCTAGGGTGTCCTAGAAGAACCTATGCTATACAAGAGGGATGATTTAGAGACTAGGTTTCTAGAGGCCTATTATACTGAGCCACATGTGGGCTTAGAGGAGGAGGCATGGGAGCAGATGTAGGGACTAAATTAGTTTATACATTATGTTTTTTAGGTCAGATAGGGGTGAGATAGGTGAGGATAGTGTAGCCTCAATAGGATGGGGAGAATGTAGAAATGAAGGAGGTGGAGGAAGAAAGGCTAGGAGAGGAGGTAGAAATAGTTATTTAAGGGTTGATAGCAGAGTATGATACACTGAGGGCAGAGTGAGATGCTCTATAGGGACATGTTACTACATTACAAACATCTTTGATAGAGGAAAAAAGGGGATAGGATGGCTTACAGGTTAAGTTATAGGTGTTATATGGGAATCATGATGAAGTAATACAAGATCATGATAGATACAACGAAAAGAGAGATAGCTTATGGGATGAAGCTATGGTGGTGGTTGGTTAGAGGGAGACATGAGGGGCTGGACCTAGTATAGTTTAGGGAGGCATAGTGAGCCTTGAAAAGTACTAGGATTTCAAAGTTGAGACATGATATTATTATAAGATTGTATAAGAGTGGCTACCAGGGATGCATTGGTATGTGACCTATATTTTGACATAGGTGAGATCATCTTGATGGTCACATGGTGGCACACTAAGCTTGGGGAGTGTGTTCTATGGGAGAGATGGTAGGGATGGAGATAGGGGTTGATATGGAAGAATTAGTTGAGGAATTCCTAGCATTCACCAGATCTGCATCCACTTTACTTATTAGCTACTTTGCATACAATGTATTGCTCATAGAGATTTTTATTATACTATTACTGGCCATAAATCCACCTTGTATTTTATTATTTTTGTGACATATATTATATAGATTCTAGATTTTTCTCATAACTTAGTTTTGGATTTATGCTTAATGTGATGTGATTTTAGATTTTATATTATGTGACACATTATCATGATTATGGATGATGTATGTTATTTTAATGTTTATTTATGGATGGTAACTATTTGATATTTAGTGATTGCTTCTTTTTGATAGCTTTGAATATTATGGGATTTGATTATAGATCATTTTTATTGATTATGAAAAAAAAGAATAAAGGAGGTATGCATGACTCCTTATTGTCTTGCATTTTAACTAGAGATAAATAACTTTTTGCATTTGCATATGCACCCTTTATTTACTGTTAATAATGACCTAAAACAATCCTATGTTAATTAAGTTACATAGTTTTTTATAAGGGGTTTATATGGATAAGACATTAGTAAAAACTTATATTTTGAGGAATATAAGCCTTATCTCATGCATTTGGATCCATAAAGTTAACCATAAAACCTTTTTCATAGACTAATCAATGTAGGATGTCTCACTAATGACTTGGAGGAGAACTCCATAGTCTAAAATGGAGGAGAAATCCTAATGACTATAGTTTGTTTTAAGTTTATTAACAATAAAAAGGATGCAGATACAAAGCATTAAGAGGTTCACATATTGGTTTCCCCTCAAGAGAAGCCAAATGATATGCCCTAGATCTGTATTTATGGGTGATAATATATGGTCTAAACCAATCCAAAGCAACTATCCCTCTTTTACTTTTTTCCATATTGATTACATCTTAGTTTTCTTTAAAGACGAGGTCACCAATATTAAATTTTCCTTGTTTTAGATGTTGATTATATGCACATTTTATTACTTATTGGTATATGTGGAGGTGGTCGAGAGCCATAAATTGACACTCCTCTAAAAGTTCAAGAGGTGCTAAATGCTCTTGACGATAGTCCTCTTCATAAATGATGTTCTAAGATAAATTCATATAGAAGGAATTTATATTTATAAATGGAGGATAACTTTAGCTCTATAGAACAAATAAAAATGTGTAGCACTAGTAGATGTTCAAAAACTAATACGATAAGCCCATAAGGTAAAGGGAATATGGAGATGCTAGTTTTTTATAGCCTCATTGACTACTTTGATTACCATTTTAATTAATATTTTATTAAATGCCTCAGTCTACCCATTAGCTTGCATGCACTACAGTGAAGAAAAGCTTAGCTGAATGTTAAAAGAGTCACACAAACTCTAGACTTGCTTATTTTTAAAATCTTTTATATTATCTATGATTATCTTATGAGGAACACCAAAGCAATAGATAATATGATTATTAATAAAATCAACAATCTTAACTTCCTTAGTTGAAATAAGGAGAGTTGCCTCCACTCACTTGGTGAAGTTTTTATTAGAAGTGATGATAAAATTATATTGATGGGAGGATTTTGGATTAATTTGTATTATAAGATCTAACCCCCATTAATAAAATGGCCAAAAGTGGTGGGCCACTTTCAATGTGTTATTATGGACATGTGAAAGTTAGCATGTTATTCATAGTTCACCCATTTTTTGACATATTCATAATAATTTCAATTAAGATTAGGCTAATAATAACCTATTTAGAGAATCTTCTTAATAATATAAAGGATACTAAATTATCCCCCCCACATTCCATCATACTTTTGCTAAATTACATGAGTAACCTTAGAATTTTGAAGATATCAAAGGAGAAGATCGTTAAATACTCTCTTATAAATAACACCCCCTAGTATGATGTAACAAGAGGTTCACTATTGAAAATCATGTTTATCATTCTTAAATAAATTATAAGGGATGCTTCCTTTAGGCATGTAATCGAATGTCTATGTCTACCACAAATCTAAGTGTTTTTCTTCCATATTGTGGATAGAAGGCAAATCTTTTCTAGTATAGGATGGCTAGTTGATTTTGTGAATTAATGCAAAAAGCTTAGATTCTTTAGGGGTTATGGGATAAAATAAGTTAATGATACCATAGTATCTATGAACTTATTAGTTGATCTAGGAGTGGCTTAGATGACATAATGATCAAAATTATCTTTTGATTGGTATGCTAAGGCTTTGTATTTATGGAGGATGTTGTTCTTACAATGATACATACCATTGATCTAATTAAAAACCAATTGAGAATCTCCATAAATACAAAATAAACTTTTGCCAAGGGTTAAGGCAGTTTAAACACCAATAACTAGGGCGTCATACTTGGCTATATTATTAGTGTAATCAAAATCTAGCTTAAAAGATAAAGGCATAGGTTCACCTTCAAGAGGTATCAAGATAATTCTAGTACCCCTTCCATTCTCACATTTTGATCCATCAAGAAATAAGGTCATTTAATAGTTAAGATCTACCTGGGAGGCAAAAGTAATGGATCCATCTAGGAATTCAAAATTAGGCAGTTGACCACCTATAAGAGGGTATTTAGCTTACTAATCAATGATGATTTTTAATTATACTAACTTTTGGTGGGAAAACTATAGATAAAATTCTAATATAAGCATGAGCCATCTAAACATACACTAATTTTGGTAAGGCTTTGAATGCATAAATTTAAGGCAGTTATTATTCATAATTACAAAGGTTTTATGATTAAATAGATAATGTTAGAGCTTAAAAGCTACAAAAACCAAATCCAAATAGAGTTTTTATTAGACACCCATTGAGGGTAATCCATTAGTTGAATGAAATTTATAGATAAGAGGTGTTGAAATTACTCCTTAACTAATAGTGTAATGTGAGGATGCATATTTAATAGCTTTTTCTTCACTAGCTTAACTTCTTAGATAGTGAAAATATTGTGAATAATAATTGCAAGGTCAATACTTGGCATGTCACTATAAGACCAAGTGAAATCCTAGTTATAGTCAGCCAAGAACGTAGTGAAATATTAATTCTCCTGATGGTCTAGGTATTTACTAACTTTAATAATATGTGGGGCATCTTGAGACCCTATGTTAATGTCAATGGTAGCTTCATTTAGAGATATATATGTTTCAATTGGTAGTGAATTATGTAGATGCAAGTTCTTAATGCCTAAGTCAAGATAGAGTGATCATCTTGACACAGAATAAGTGGTATGGTAGGGGAGTCTTCTAATACCATATTAGGACAGATAAGGGGGATGGACTTAGTTTTTCCATTTCTATAATAAGTGAGAGGATCTAAGATTATTATTATTGTCACTTAAAATTGCACCCTTTAGGAAATGACAAGTCTCTCCTCATTCAAGTGGCACAATGGAACCACCTCAAGGCTATGGGTGAACCAATATTGAGTTGGATCTCTAGATTAGGTCTAGTTCCCTTGATGTATCACTATAGATCAAACCTACTGCTAAATTTTGGGAGTGAAAAGGGAGAAGGATAACTAAAAACAAATATAATATAGGGGAGGTGATACACCAAATAGATAGTCTACTCACACCACTTACAATTCACTTAAAACCAAAGATAATCCCACACATACACTTCATTCAATTAAACACTCCTCTTATACATCAATGTTTCAAGCATGGAGTCTTAGAGAGAGTCTAGGCTAGGAGGACTTAGACAATAGGTCTTCTAGAAACACTAATGAATAAGATATTAACTATACCTACAATCCATATCAGACACTTATTACTTACCTATAAAAGAGAGCTTTCAAACCACACAAGGCACTAGGAAGAGTAACATGTGAAGGTAAGAAAAATACACTTGCACAAGACCAAAAACCATATCATTCACTTAAAGAGATCATGAATGAGGTAGAACAACATTATTTACTAGTTTGAGTCAAAAATTGAGCAGGTCTTTTCCATACTCACGTGGAGAGATGCATACAACAACCAAAAAGGCTAGTATTTATAGCAATTATGAGAGGATAGAGAGAAGGGGGGGTTCAAAAATCACTAAGACACTTTTTAAGTAGGGAGAATGATTTATAACAACATGGAATCAAGAATTAAATAGATCCTATAAGTAAAATAAGGACAAATTCCCCTCTATCTTGTCTAACTCCTTCATATCTGGCATCGATGCTCTTTACTTGCATAAGAAATTGTCTTCATGATTTTCCTTCACAAAACTACCTCATCACTAAATAGGGTCAGGTATGATGATTGATCTGATAGTAAGGGGTTATTAATAAGGCCCTACATGCTTTATAATGTTCCATATTCACCCACATTATTTTATCCATGAGAAATAATCTCCAACAGTTACAAATGACTCATTCTCATGCACCTCTCACACTTGGCATTCAAAATCTTTCTAATTCTACCATATGATCCATGTACAAGGAGGAATGACACTTATCAAGAGTGTTCAAGTCATTATATTCATGAATAAATCCTTAAAATTATTCCCAATTGATGTTCACCATTTTCACTAAGTGCTCACTATGACTCACTGAGATGGTAAGCACATTTAAGAGATTCGATAGCTCAATCCATGGATATGGGGACTTATAACAATTCATAATATTTCTCATAAAGGTGGTTACATCATTAGAATCTTATACATACCTAAAAAACACTCAAATCTATCAATATAAACACTAGAGAGTCTTTTACAAATTCAATTCAATTTCATGGCCTTTACACCCGCTCTGGATACTCCATTTGCCTTATTTCCTCTATCACATCTAAGAGAGGGTTTTATGAGGGTTTTAGAGTAATTTCAGGTATATGCATTTGTTCATGAAAATGGAAAATTAAATTTCTAACTTAATCCCTCTGAGATAATCTTAGGGACCGTCCCTAACATCCTTGAACACCTTGGCTTCCCATACTAAGCCTTAGAGAAGTTCTGAGCTTTCTAAGATGGTCATTCGTGTCTTTTTTGTATATCCTATAGGGTTTTAGTGATTTCAAGCCAAGAGATGGATTTTTTTATTGATATATATATAAATTAAAATCTCAAGTACCTCTATTATATCCCAAGGAACATATCTCACATGGGCTCAATTCCTATTTAGTCCAAAAATGATGATGTACTACTTCTAGGTACAAGGCCTAGACTAGGTCTAGTAGGCCTTACCTGTAATTATGGCTCAACCTAAACCTATAATGTATTACCCTACCTTATTATAGTTCAAAATTTTCATTCATAACCCCATGGAATTGATTTCAATCATTATAATTCTTGTCAAATGCTACAATTAGAAATGACTCCCTATTTGGAGTTAGGCTTATACCTTGCTCACTAGGTATGCCTGCAAACCTAGTTGTCCAGACCACCTTATCTAGTTTAAAACATTATTGAAAGGTTATTCATGTTTTTCATGTGTGTCTCAAATCCTCTAGTCACCTTGAGGGGTATCTAAACCTTTTGGTTCATCCTCCATCTTCAATTCCAAAACTTGCAAGGTTCATGCAAGGGGAAAGTGTCCCCTATCTAAGATAAAATAGGGGCACTTCCCATATTTGTATTAAAAAAAAATGGAATATTGTTATACAGGTTATAATGATATTTTACACAAAAAAATATCTCCTAACTTAGTCATTTGACCCTCTAAAATTCTCAAAATACAAGGCAGACTAGTCAGGTGATGACTGTATAAAGGATATCCTTAGTGTAAACTATGTTTGCTTATTTTTGGACTCATTTCCTTGGTGTATTTGAACTATTTAAGGTACCCCAAAGGTGAAAAAATCATGGTGTTTATGTGTAGGAACAATTTATCACTTAATCTCACTATAAATCCTCTCCTTTACAATGTCAAGTTGTAACAAGAATCCTCTCTACTTAACTGACTATGACAACTTCTTAGGGTCTATTATAGGTATGTATGTGATTGAATTAGGCCTTGGAAATATTTAATGAGCTCCAATTTTAGGTTTAATATAATATCATAATGTTTAATTATTCTTTACCTCACCTTGTTACCATGATCTTTAAGACTGAGCCTCTTTAGGTGTTGACTGAGATATTACACATTTGCCCTTGATGTAGGTGATCATGGGCCAATCAGCCTGATGAAGTCATTGTAAATCCTTCCTAGAGTTTCCTTGGATCATATTTCACCTAATTTAGTTCATTATTTTGATTCATGAGTAGTACCAACACCTCAACACCCTCAAGCTCTTACTGTCTACTTGTTGGTTGGGATATTTCATCTTTTTACCTTACTTGTAGGTGTTCATAACTTAGGGGAAGCCTTGAAACATTTCATTAGTTATATCAAAATATTCTTAGGTCATTGTAAATGTGAATGATTTAATTCATGTTTGGGGTGTACTAATCAAAAAAGGACTTCATAAATCACTATCATATTACAATAGAAAATGTTGAAGTAGATGCAGCCCTATAGATGTCTATGCTAGCTTTCCTTGACTTTGTCATGGCAAATGAGGATCTCATTTGATGGATTCCATGTTAATTTGATAAGATTTATATTTAATATCATTTTTATCTCAATTATTTATTACCTAAACTCCTCCTTTTAAAGACATGGAAAATAGGTCTTGGTTATAGGTGTATCTCAAACCTATTGTACGGATAGGGTATGAACTTGGGAAGTCAAAAACAACTTATACTTTCCTCTGATGGTCTCTCTAGTTTATACACATTATTTTTTCATCATCCAAGTCATTTAATCATGTATACATGCCTTGGGATTTTGTATTGGGTAAATATCTTGTTGGAGTCTCAGTCCTATAGATGTTATTAATCAAATTTAATGTTTTATAGGCACTTTTGAGGGCCTTCAAACATCATCTTACACTATTCCTTCCTCCTTCAAACATAGCACAATATTTATTAATTTTATAGATAACAATAAAATATCATTATAATGAATGAAAATTATTGGGGAATGTATCATGACAGTTTTGAAATAACCCCCTGGACCTCTGTCTGCACTTTTCAGGGACAAGAGGCCAAAACATAGATTGGCTACTTGAGATAGTTCTTGAATGTCATAATGAGTTACCAAAGGATGAATCATGTTCATTAGGATAACATACAACTTAAAAAATCTCATAAGTGTTAAAAATTGACAATATCCTACCATACAACACCCCTGTAGCTCTATCTGAGATAATTGTGGATGTAAAAGAGCAGTTTGTAAGCATACACAAGCCTAGAAGAGGCTTATTGAGTTCATGAAACTCCAAAACCAAGAATCTATTGAGAAAACCTATGGAGAGGCCCTAATAAACACATGAAATAATCCATTTTGTCAAATCAAAGAAAAAAAATTCAAAAATTAGCTCAAAAGGAGACCCTTTATGGATGAATAAGCATAAAAAACTACTTGTTTTATTAACAATGGTTCCCAAAGGAGCCATTAAACTTAGAATTATTTAATGGATTTGAACCTAACTTATACTTCTTTCAACCCCTAAGATAACTCCTCCTCCTAACTTCACCTGTACGATTTGTACCAAGCATGCAAAGTTGACTCTCCTTGGCTTACAAAGGCAAGAAAGAAGAAACATAAGAAACATTTGATCCATATGACCTTTTATATACAAACCTAGCGTGGTAAAGAATTTATGGAGATGAAGAGGCACATTCTTTCATTTTTAACTAAAGGTGGACTTCCCAAGTCCATACAAGTGTCATTACGGGGTTGATTTTAAGGAGTTTTCCCTATTTTCATGCACGGAAATACTTATTAACTACCTATGACTGATTCATAACATGATATAACCTCCTACACATTGAAATTAAACTTTGTGACAAATTTTCTTCTTTATCTAATCTGTACAAGTCATTTAATAAGCCAAAAATGTGATCAAATGGCATTTTTTTGCATATAAAACATGGTAAAAGACAAATTTATGACATATAAACACCTTAAAACATTTAAATTACCACATTAGGACATTTATATAATAATTTTAGTCTTTTACCATGTTTGACTAGAGTTGACTAGAGTTGACTTTGGTTGACTAGACAAGCAGAAGGAAGTTAAGCTTAGACCAAGGCTACAGCAGGGATAGTTAAGGTATTTAGACACACATGAGACCCTATTAGACATATGGGAACTCGTGAAAATTTTAAATATGTATGGGTTGACCTAATTTGACTAAAATTAAAATTTGGTCAACACTTTTGGTAATTCCTAGGGGTAACATGCTTCTCTATGTTAAAGACCAATATCCTTATCCCATCCATTGGGCAAAGAGAGTAAAATGCACTCTAAAATAGAAGGATCAGACCTTGACTTGACTTAAAGGATATCTAATTGACCTCAAAACACATAAAGGAAAAATAACACATAATAATACCAAACAAACACATCAAGCAAAGACACACTTGTGCTACTAAGCACTTAGGGACCACAAGACATAACAAAAAGGAAACTAATTATGTACATCTAACCAAACATACCTCTCTTCCTAGATCAAAAGGAATGTACCTTGAATCTCCTTCCTCATGAGATGAATGAGGATTCTAAGCATGCTTTCTTTTAGATGTAGTACTACATGACTCATGCCTCTCTCTTGCTCCTTGGCTTGGCATGCATTAGATGGAGTCATCTCAAACAAGTCTCCAAAGTAAATGAAATATTCTTGATCTTGGAAACATGAATCATATTGTTGTCCCTTTATCTCACCATGGCAAATTTGCATATCCATGAATGGAATAGCTTGTTAAAAATCTATGTCTTCTTGAAAAGTTTCATTCCTCTTCTCTTTTATTACTAATTCAAAACCATCAATAAGTGTTGTGTTATATCACTCTATTAATGTTCTTGTTAAAACTCCTTGTTGATGTTTTTAGGATCAACTTCACATTTGGTCATAGAATGAATCTTCAAACCATTTTCAAAAGACTCATAGTCATCATATATTACTCCATCATGGTTTAGAGCCTCTTGATGATGATACCTCTCAACACCTACTTGATCTTCAACATCTTGGGCTTGTTTTCTTAGGAATTTTATCTTCTCATAATCCTCATATTCCTTAAACATCTACATATATGTGTGCCACATGTCTTCTTCTTGAAACACATCATCTTAATTACCATGTATTATAGTCAGCTCCAAAGGAATTTTAGGCTCCTTGGGGCTTTCAAATTCATTTCAAATGTCCTCAAATATCTGACACAAGTCATCATCCTCTTTTTGGTCAGCATCATGAAAGTAAAAAACAAGAGAAACTTCTTCCTCTTTGGAATCCAAAAGAACCTTTTCCAAAACTTATTTTTCACTACAAGTAAGGTCCTCTTCCCCATAATCACAATCTAGTGTTTCTTCACAAGAATTTAGCTCTTCATTATGACCAATCCAATATAAAATTGCCATCTCCTTCTCCCTCTTATGATGCCAATACTAGGCATCTCAAAACTAGGAATTTTATCCCAAGAAGGCTTCCAAGGAGCAATGCAATCCTCACCATTAGAATCTAATTTATCCTCAATTAAATGATCCACATTAGGTTCAATGACCTCATTTGTTTCAATATTTCCTTGCATAGATGAGAGATTCTACATTTTGAGTTCTAACTCCTCAATTCTTTTGGCAAGGTTTTCTTGGAAAAGCTTCTCTTAGGGTAAATATGATCTTCATTAGGAAAGGGAGTAAAATAAATTTTGGATGAAGGGAAAAAGGATTCTTGAGGAGGGGTGGGAGGGAGTTGAATAGGTTTATATTTCTCTTCATTTCTAATTTCTCCACTTAGGCATTCTTTTTCCTTCTTTCTACAAGCTACCACTACCTCTTTCCATCTTGGGAAGCTAGGATTAGAGGATTCTTCATGAGGTAGAGATAAAAATGGAGGGGTAAATGATAGGCTTAGGAAACTTGGGGTTTCCTTGGGCTTAGAATCTTGTTTGAAACTTAGGAAAGTAGGCTTAGGAACCTCATTTTTTTCTTCCATGATGGTTTGTGTCAAATGTTGGTTTGGAAACTCAATCTCCTTGTCAAGATGGGCCTCTAACATCAACTTTATTCTCTCAAAATCTTCTCCAATCAGATTGTGAGATGGATCAACTTGATCAAAAATGGTGTCATTCCTTTGGCTGCTCTCTTTTATGGACCTACAAGAAGGGAAACTTTGGGTAATGCATGAAGGACTTGGGGAATTTGGAAGCATGGTTGGATTAGTATTTTTAAAAGGCATAGTTGACATACTTAAAGGCTGATGTGGGGTGTATTGGAGTTTCCAATATTGAGATAGTTTATGAGATTTCAACCTCTCTTCTCGGTGTAAAATTAGACCATAAACATCAATCATTTCACCCATAAGGCCTTGCCAATTATCTCTCTCAATGGGCATCCATTCTCTCTTGACTAGCTCTAAAACATCCCTCACATTTTTAATACAATCACTAGGGATGACTTGACCACAACCATTTATATTATCAAGGTCTAACATATAGTTTGTGTAACCAATGAGAGTCTTCTTGAAACTTGCAATGGACTGACTTAGAGAGGATCTAGGTGGACTAGGTAACGCACAAGCTTGATAAGGATGATTATAGGAAACATATGATTGATAGGGATCATGACAAGATTGGCCAAGGACTTAATCATATTGAGAATGAATGGGCAAAGATGGATATGTCTCACCAACTTATGTTAAGACAAATTCAACATCAAAATAATCCATCAATCATTCATGAGAAGTGTATATAATAATAAAACAACTTCAATTATATTACATAGACTACTTAACCAGTATATTTATGCTTGGAGTTACCACTGGTGCTTAGTGGAATTGTCTCCAAAGGATAGTATCTTGAGGAGAACACCAAAACTCCTCAAGGAATGGACTTTTGAGTCCCACCAGGCATGCCAAAAATTGTTGTCACTTGAACATGCACCCCTTGAGGAGATGACAAGTCTATCCTCATTCAAGTGCCATAATGGAATGACCTCAGGGCTATGGGTGACCAAAATTTGAGGTAAATCTCTAGATTAGGGCTAGTTCCATTGATGTATCACTATAGATCAAACTTACTACTAACGTTTGGGAGTTGAAAGGGAGAAAGATAATTGAAAACAAATCTAATCTAGGAGAGGTGATACACCAAATAGATAGTCTACTCACACCACTTATAATGCACTTGAAACCAAAGAGAATCCCACACATACACTTCATTCATTTAAAAACTCCTCTTCTACATCAATGTTTCAAGCATGGGGACTTAGAGAGAGTCTATATTAGGAGGAATTATAAAATAGGTATTGTATAAACACTAATGAATAAGATACTAACTATAAATACAATCCATATCAAACACTTCTTACTGACCTAAAAAAGAGAGATTTTAAACCAAACAAGGCATGAGGAAGAGTAACATGTGAAGGTAAGAAAAATACACTTGCACAAGACCAATAACCATAAATGCACTTAATAAGATCATGAATGAGGTAAAACAACATTATTTATTAGTTTAAGGAAAAAATAGATTCACCATACTCAGGTGGAAAGATGCGTACAACAACCTAAAAGGCCATTATTTATAATAATTATGAGAGGAGAGAGAGAAGGGGGTTTAAGATTCACTAAGACACTTTTCAAGCAAGGAGAATGAGTTACAAAAACATGGAATCTATTGGTTGAATATTTTGTCAATCAGCGTACTGATAAACAAAATAGGTATGATCAGCCAAAGTAGGAAGATTGGTCATCCAAATGTGTAGATTTACCACATCAAAAGAGGACTAATCTCTCCTCTCATCAAGGGGAGGTTCCTTATATATATATATATATATATATATATATATATATATATATATATATATATATATATAAATAGAAAATAATACTCAAGGGTAGGACAAACCATCCATCTCTCTTTTTTCAGAGATGATGCATGCGGATCAAAGGAAAAACTCAAGGGAAATGACAGAAAGCACTCCTCTTCTTTCAGAAGTACTATTTAGCAAGCCACAAGAATACTCCTGGTAGTAACAGCAAAATGTAACCAAAGACATAGTAACCAACAAATCGAGATGCAGCACAAAGTCTCCACCTGAATTTCTCAAGAGTAAGATATGAAGGACAATGACGGCACAAAGTCATCCCAAGGTCCTTTACACAAAAATGAAAAGAAAACACACTAAAGGCAATTATGGGGGCACAAAGTCTCTCCATAATTGACTCTTTAGGACACCTTCCTGACTACTTTCACTAATTGTAATTATTGAATTAAAGGAATAGAGAATATATTAAGGAAAAATACATAAGAACAATTTCCTCAACAACAAAGATATCACAGCACAAAGTTTGAAAAATCACTTGCTTTCTTATTCCAATAATGAAATATGATGAACAATCTAAGCTCAAAGTCTCAATAATGCCTTTCAATTTGGGCAGAGTTTCATTTCTAATTGTTAAAAAGATATCCTTTTACAATAAAAGAGAGTCCCTTATATAGCCTCTTCAAGAAGGACTCAAGAATAGTAACACATCATGTTGCATTGAAAACTGTTAGGAAGACAGGCTAAAAATTAGGGGCATCTACCCATTTTTTTCCTCAATGTAGAGAAACAAGTCACGCTATTGAAAGTTTACAACTTTCAATGTCCACTTGGTGATTTGATCCTTCATTGTTCTTCCTTTTTAGGTTAATTGAATCAGGTCTTGGATTCAATTTGTTGTTCTATTCTTTAGTCACTTTCTACTGGCCTTGGCCTTAAAGTCTTCATAGACATTTCCCGTGGATATTTCCTGCGGACAATTCTCACGGGCATTTTCCTCGAGCTTTCTCCATGGGTATTTTCTTGTGGACAAAAAATATATGGAATTGTTTCATTTTCCTTTGAGAATTTCCTTTGGATTTTCTTCCCATAGTAACTTTCCCGAATTCCTACAAACTTTTTGTCTGGATAACAAGTCTGAAGGAATTGCTTCTTGCCTTAGTCTTTTTTGAATTCCTTAAACAAAAATCCAAAAGAATTACCTTTGCGGCCTTCTTTGAAAATGACCCTTCCAAAGGGTAATTTTGTCGACCAAGTGCCCTCCGCAAGGGCACTTGTCCTTTGGGAGGCTCTTTTGAACTTTTGCATTTGAACCGCTCTTTTAAACCGCTCCTTTGAACCAAGGTGCTGAACTAATTGTTGAACCATTTGATTGAACCGTTTGGTTAAACCAAAGCATTGAACCACTTGGTTGAACCAAACATTGAACTGCTTGGTTGAACCAAGCTTTGAGCCAAAATGGTTCAAGCTCATGAACCAATCGAATGAACCAAGTCTTTGAGCCAAGTGAATGAACCAAAGCATTGAACCACTTGGTTGAACCAAACATTGAACCAAGCTGATGAACCAACTTTGAACCAAAATGGTTCAAGCTGATGAACCAATTGAATGAACCGAAGCATTGACCCAACTATTGAACCAAGCTTTGGTTCAACAATTCAAATGAAGCCTTTGAACCAACTAAAGAACCATTTGATTGAACTAAAGGATGAACCAAAGCATTTGAAACAAAATGGATGAACCAACTGAGTAAAAAAAAGTGTTGAACCACTTGGTTGAACCAATCCATTGAATCATTCCTTTAATTGAACTCGATGTTGAACTGAAATCATTGAACTATTGAACTTTAAACTCATTGAACCTTTGAACCAAAGTGGTTCAATGGTTCAAGCCTTCTTTGCTTAGATGCTTGAAAAATGATGAATTTGAATGCCCAAGACAAATTTTAGAAAGGGAAGAGACAATTTTGGTCTATAGGACCAAAATAGTTCAAATGTTGTCCTAAAAATGAGTGATATTTTTTGGGGGACAACAGCTAGCTCCAGTTGGGGAACTTATGTCAATTTCAAAAAGAATGAAGGGAGTAGAATCTAGAATCTCCAGTGTCTTCATGTATACCATTGGGTTATGAAGTCATGCTACCCAGAAATGGAAGGCATAAAAAATGTAAACAAACAAAACAAAATAGAATTAAAAACTATATAAATATACATATATATAGATGCAATGATCTGATACTTCAAGATTTGAAGTGTTTTAGATGTTTCTTCTTGAAAGACATTGAAAATAGTGTGCCATCTTGGTAAACTAGTAGGAAAATATTTTACCCCCAAAAATGGTGATGGGTGAATGGAGCTCTCCACCAAGAAACCAATTTTCTACATCTTCCTCTTGGTCTTTTCTTCTTTTTGCTCCGTGGTAGGACGTGGTCTTCAAACTAAAAACCATAACTCCTTGCTTTCTTGGCAAAGGAATCCTTTGCCTGATTTTGATTTATAGCAGCATGGTCCATTACCATAATTGGTTGTTCTTTTGGTTTAGTCCAGCATATGATTGTATTTTCCATACTAAACTCTTGACAAATTATCAGCTTAGCATCTCCTTTGATGTGAAGGAGTTTGACCTCTTCACCCTAAGCAGTCTTCAATCCGAGAAACAAAGATCTATATCCAGCTATGGAAGAAATGCTGCCATTGGATTCCAAGATCTAAGCATCATTAGAAGCTGATCTTCTATCAAATTTCTCTTCATTAGAGATGGAAGATCCTTTTTGATTTGTACTGTGCCCTACTAATTCTTCTAATGTCTTGTTTGGATCAAATCTTGGATTGCCAGCTATAGGAATTTCATCAGCTAAGACATGAGCATCCTCTATGGTCAAGAAGTAATTACCCCTACCTGAAGGCTCAAAAAAAATTTGAGTTGTAGGGGCTAATGTTTGGGTGACCACAATTTTTACCTCAAACAAGTCTGCACTTGGTTCTCCATCAATATCCAATTGCTCAGGATTGGTTTGCAGGGATTCAAACTCAGTCATTTGAATTTTGAATTTCTTGACATGATCAATCATGTCAAATGACTAGAATGGACTTAGAAGAGAGGATGGGAGTTCATCCTTTTGATTTTCAAGAGGGGGAGGACTAGTTTGTGAAGTTGAAGTAGAAGGTATAGAGATGTTTGATGTACTTACTTCTTTGGTAATCACTAGGTCCTTTGATTGAAAAGGAAGAGGGGTTCTCTGCTTAGTAATTGAAATTGCTGGTTAGGGTTGCTCCTTTTTCTTCTCTTTGTCAGCCTACTAGGCTGACTAATTCTGGGACCTGGTGAATACTGCATATGATCCTTTGACTACTTCACCTTCACTTCTGGGTTCATCCTAGTAATTTAGGAAACCAATGTGGGAGTCACTAGCTGATTCTTCTAGATCCTCCCTGAAGATATTAGTGCCTTTTTCTTACTCTAACTCAGGTTGGAAATAGGAAACATGCTCTATTTCTAGATATCCAACTATCAAGTTTGTTGGAGGTGCTTCAAGGGTAGGATTCCTCTATGGGGGAGGAAGATGATTTTATTGACCTTGAATTTTGGTAGCATTGCCTTGATATGGCTAATTAGGGAATGTCCTCCTTGGTATATCTTTATATAGAAGAGCAGAAGACATACTTTGTGCCATTTGCATTTTCAAGGCTAGTAATTCATTTACCAACTTTTGTACCATTAGATCAGTGGTGCTTGTAGATGAATATTCAGAAGATGATGAGGATCTATTTTTGTTTGAATCTCTTCTCATCTTCCCTGCTAAGATGAGATCATATTCTACCTCAGTGGCCAAAAGTTGGGCTGTAGCAAGGTCTATTTGACCAGCACATTTCAAAAGAAAACTTACTTCAGGTAATTGAGAATTAATGAAGAAGCATTTGAGATTCTCAATTGTAGGTTGAGAAATTACAAGAATTTTATTCCTCATGTTGTCAAATTTGACTATGAAATCCCTCATAGGCTCATGAGGCTCTTTCTTCATCTGAGTGAGCTAGGCCAGCAAGGCATGTGCATCTTCTGTGGGCTTGAACCTTGCCTCAAACTTGGCTTTAAGTTTATCCTAGTCAATCACTAATCTAGCTTGTAGATGGTAGAGCCAGTCTACAACATCACCTTGTAGTGTCTCCATAAAAAGCCTGACTGCTACATTTTCAAATTCTACTCTGATTACTCCACAGGCTATGCTGAAGGCTGCAATGTGTTCATCAGAGCGAAATATCCCATCACCAAAGAATTTGGGGAAATTCTTGCTTAAACTACATAGGAGTTCATGCAGAGGTGGAGTCAAGTTGAGTGGGCCAAAAGAGTTACCCCAGGGGCCTCCAATTGCCATGATTTAATTAAGAAAAATAGAGACAACAAATCTAAATGGAGTGGCTAGATTACAAAACAAAAATGAAAAAGGACTGGCTCAGCTTCAGCTTGAGGCTTAAAACTATGCACTCTTTCTTAGCAGCCCTGGTTTTGTAGACCAGATAAAATAACGGAGGTGGAGGAAGATGGTAAGGCTATAAAAGGATAATGGGTAAGACATGAAATGGAGTCGCTAGAGTCTGTAATGGATAAGGTTATAATAATAATGGGTAAGACACAAGTGATGTTTCAATCTAAAACTTGAGGTTCCAAATTGCACAAAATTATGTATATTCCCTAGTGGAGTCACCAAAAACTGTTGGTTGAATATTTTGTCGATTAGCGTACTGATAAACAAAATAGGTCTGATCAGCCAAAGTAAGAAGATTGGTCATCCAAATGTGTAGATTTACCACATCAAAAGGGGACTAATCTCTCCTCTCATCAAGGGGAGGTTCCCTATGGATATGATATATATATATATATATATATATATAATAATAATAATAATAATAATAATAATAATAATAATAATAATAATAATAATAATAATAATAATACTCAAGGGTAGGATAAACCATCCATCTCTCTTTTTTTAGAGATGATGCATGCGGATCAAAGGAAAAACTCAAGGGAAATGATAAAAAGCACTCCTCTTCTTTCAAAAGTACTATTCAGCAAGCCACAAGAATACTCCTGGTAGTAACAAGAAAATGTAACCAAAGACATAGTAACCAACAAATCGAGATGTAGCACAAAGTCTCCACTTGAATTGCTCAAGAGTAAGATACGAAGGACAATGAGGGAACAAAGTAATCCCAATGTTCTTTACATAGAAATGAAAATAAAACACACTAAAGGCAATTATGGGGGCACAAAGTCTCTCCACAATTGACTCTTCAAGACACCTTCCTGACTACTTTCACTAATTATTCTTGTTGAATTAAAGGAATAGAGAATATAATAATGAAAAAGACATAAGAATAGTTTCCTCAAAAACAAAGATATCACAGCACAAAGTCTAAAAAATCACTTGATTTCTTATTCCAATAACAGAATATGATCAACAATCTGAGCTCAAAGTCTCAGTAATGCCTTTCAATTTGGGTAGAGTTTCATTTCTAATTGTCAAAAAGAGATCCTTTTACAATAAAAGAGAGTCCCTTATATAGCCTCTTCAAGAAGGACTCAAGAATAGTAACACATCATGTTGCATTGAAAACTGTTAGGAAGACATGCTAGATATTAGGGGCATCTACCCATTTGTTTTTCTCAATGCAGAGAAACAAGTCACGCTATTGAAAGTTTGCAACTTTCAATGTCCACTTGGTGATCTGATCCTTTCTTCATCATTCCTCCTTTTTAGGTTAATTAAATCGAGTCTTGGATTCAATTTTATATTTTTTTCTTTAGTCACTTTCTACTGGCCTTGGCCTTAAAGTCTTTGTAAACATTTCCCATGGATATTTCCTGTGGACAATTCTCGTGGGCATCTTCCTTGGGCTTTCTCTGTGGGCATTTTCTCATGGACAAAAAGTTTGTGGAATTGTTCCATTTGCCTTTGAGAATTTCCTTCAAGTTTTCTTCCCATAGTCACTTTCCCAAATTCCTTCAGACTTTTTGTCTGAAGGAATTCCTTCGAACAAAAAGTCCAAAGGAATTGCTTCTTGCCTTAGTCTTTTTTGAATTCCTTAAACAAAAATCTGAAAGAATTACCTTTGCGGCCTTCTTTGAAAATGACCCTTCCGAAGGGTACTTTTGTCAACCAAGTTCCCTCCACAAGGGCACTTGTCCTTTGGGAGGCTCTTTTGAACTTTTACATTTGAACCACTCCTTTGAACAAAGGCACTGAACCAATTGTTGAACCGTTTGGTTGAACTAAAGCATTGAACTGCTTGGTTGAACCAAATGTTGAACTACTTGGTTGAACCAAGATTTGAACCAAAATGGTTGAAGTTGATGGTTCAATATGATGAACTAATTGAATGAACCAAGTCCTTGAACCAAGCTAATGAACCAAAGCATTGAACCGCTTGATTGAACCAAGTCGATGAACCAATTGAATGAACTGAAGCATTGAAACAACCATTGAACCAAGCTTTGGTTCAAAAATTCAAACAAAGCATTTGAACCAACTAAAAAACCATTTGATTGAACCAAAAGATGAACCAAATCATTTGAAACAAAGCAGATGAACCAACTGAGTGAAATAAAGTGTTGAATCGCTTGGTTGAACCAAGCCATTGAACCATTCCTTTGATTGACCCTGACGTTGAACTAAAAGCATTGAACGTATTAAACTTTAAACTCAGTGAACCTTTGAACCAAAGTGGTTTAATGGTTCAGTGGTCCAAGCCTTTTTTGCTTAGATGCTTGAAAAATGAGGAATTTGAATGCCTAGGACAAATTTTGGAAAGGGAAGAGACAATTTTGGTCTGTAGGACCAAAATAGTTCATATTTTGTCCCAAAAATGAGTGATATTTTTTAGGGGACAACAAAATCAAGAATTAAATATGTCTTATAAGGAAAATAAGGACAAATGTCCCTCAAACTTGTCTAACTTGGTGTAGATGCTATTTTCTTGCATAAGAAACTATCTTCATGATTTGCCTTTAGAAAACTACCTCATCACTAAATAGGGTCAGGTATGATGATTGATATAAGTGTGAGGGGTTACTTAAAATCCCCTAAATTTATTAGAATGGTCCCTAATCATCCACATTATTCTATCCATGAACAATCATATATAATAGTTACAAATGACTCATTCTCATGCATCTCTCACACTTGGCATTAAAAATCTTTCCAATTATGCAATCTAATCCATGAAAAAGGAATAATGAAACCTGTCAAGATTTTCCAAGTCATAAAATTCATGAATCAAGCCTTAAAATGCTTCCTAATTAGAGTTTCACTATTTTCACTAAGTGTTCACTATGAATAGCTGAGATGAAGGAGATGGTAATCAAACCTAGGAGATTATATAACTTAATCCATGGACATGGGGACTTAGAACAAGTCCTAATATTTCTCCTGAAGGTGGTTTCATACTTTGAAGCTTTTTAATACCTATAAAACACACAAATCTATCAATAAAATCCCTATTTTACACCATCCATACATGTAGAGTAAAAATTAGTCACATGGAATAGGAGCTTATAGAGTATTTTACAACTTCACATTAATTTTGTGGCCTTTACACCTGCTTTGGATAATCCATTTGCCTTATTTCCTCCATTGGGTCAAAGAGAGGGTTTTGTGAGGGTTTTAGAGTGGTATCAGGTCTTAACATTTATTCATGAAAATGGAAAATTTAAGTTCTAAATTAATCCATTTGGGAGCATCTTATGGACCCTCCCTAACATCCTTGAACACCTTTTATTTCCATTCTAAGCCTTAGAGAAGTTCTGGGCTTTCTAAGATGGCCATTAATGTCCTTTTTATATATCCTATAGGGTTTTAGTTCTCTCAAGAAAATAGATGTATTTTTAATGGATATTTATACAAAATAAAATATAAATAACCTATTTTATATCCCAAGGAACATATCTCACATGGTCTCAATACCCATTTAGTCAGAAAATGATGATGGACTACTTTTAGGTACTAAGCCTAGACTAGGTCTAGTAGGCCTTACCTATAACTTTGGCTCAACATAAACCTCTAATGTATTAACATAAATTATAATGGTTCAAAAATTACATTAATACCCACATGTACATGATATCTATCATTATAATTCTTTTCAAATGCTATAATTTGAAATGACCCCTATTTGGATTGAGGCTTGTACCTTGCTCACTAGGTCTGCCTGTAAACCTAGTTGCCTAGACCACCCTATCTAGTTTTAAACCTTATTTAAAGGTTATTAATGTTTATTAATGTGTTTATAAACTCCCATAATCACCTTTATGGGTATCTAAACCTTTTAGTTCATCTTACATATTCAATATCAAAACATGTAGGGTTCATGCAAGCAGAAAGTGCCCCTATTTGAGACAAAATAGGGGGAAATTACCATAATTTTCTCATGAAAAACCATGGGATGGTTTTATATAGGTTATAAGGATACTATGCATAAAAATTTATCTCCTAAATCAGTTATTTGATCCTCTAAAAGTCTCAAAATCAAAGGTAGACTAGTTAGGTAATGACTGTATAAAGGATCTTCTTGGTGTAGATTGTGTTTGATTGTTTTTGGACTCCTTTCCTTGGTGGATTTAAAATATTTAAGGTCAACACAAAGGTTAAAACATTATGATTTATATGTTTAGGAACCATTTATCACATAATCTCACTATAAATCCTCTCCTCTACATCTTCAAGTTGCCACAATAGTCCTCTTTACCTAACTAATTGTGATAACTTCTTAGGGTCTGCTATAGGTATGTATGTATATGAATTAGGCCTTGGAAATATTTAATGAGTTACCCTTTTAGGTTTCATATCATATCATCATGTGTAACTCTTCCTTACCTTTCCTTCTTACCATGATCTTCAAGACTTAGCCTTTTTAGGTGTTGACTGAGATATTACACTTTTACCCCTGCTGTAGGTGATCATGGGTCAATTAGCCTAATGAAGTCATTGTAAATCATTATTAGAGTTTAATTTGATCATATTTCACCTAATTTAGTTCATTTTTTTAATTCATTATTACTACCAACACCTCAACACACTCAAGCTCTTACTGTCTGCTTGTTGGTTGAGATATTTCATCTTTTGACCTTGCATGTAGGTGTTCATAGCGAAGGGGAAGCCTTAAAACATTTCATTTTTTATATCTAAAAATTATTAGGTAATTATAAATTTTAAGGATTTAATTAATGTTTGAGGTTTACTAATCAACAAAGGACTTCATAAATCACTATCATATTACAGTCAAAAATGTTGAAGTAGATGCAACACTGTAGATGTTTGTGCTAGCTTTCCTTGAATTTGTCATGGAAAATGTGGGCCTCCTTTGATGGATTACATGTTAATTTGATAAAATTTATATTTAATATCATTTATATCTCAATTATTTATTACCTAAACTCCTCATTTACAAGACATGGAAAATAGGTCTTGTCCGTAGGCATATCTCAAACCTAGTGTACGAATAGGGTATGAGTTTGGGAAGTCAAAAATAATTTATACTTTCCTCTAATGGTATATATAGTTTATAAAAATTATTTTTTCATCATACAAGTCATTTAAGCATGGATACACATGCCTTTGGATTATGTCATTAGGTAAATATATTGTTGGAGTCTTAGTCCATTAGATGTTATTGATCAAATTTAGTGTTTTATAGGCACTTTTGAGGGCCTTCCAACATCATCTTCCATTATTCCTTCCTCCTTAAAACTTAGCACAGTGTTTCTTCATGATAGAGAGAATAATAAAATATAATTTTAATTAATTAAAAGTATTGGGTAATGTATCATGAGAGTTTTGAAACAACCCTATGGACCTCTATTTGTACTTTTTAGGGATAAGAGGCCAAAACATACATTGGCTACTTGGGATAGTTTTTCAATGTCATAATGAGTTACCAAAGGATGAATAATGTTAATTAGGAGAACATACAAATTTAAAAATCTCATTATGTTTTAAACTTAACAATATCATACCGTACAACACCTCTGTAGATCTATCTGAGATAACTATGGATGTAAAAGAGTAGTTTGTAAGCATACACAAGCCTAAAAGAGATTTATTGAGTTCATGAAACTCAAAATATAATAATATAGTGATAAAATTTTTGGATAGGCCTTGATAAACATATTAAATAATACATTTGGTTAAATCAAAGTAGAAAATTCAAAAACTAGATCAAAAAGAGACCCTTCATGGATGAATAAGCATAAAAAACCACCTAGCTTCTTATCAATGATTAATAAAGGAAGAGGCATGAAACTCAAACTTATTTCCATGTATTTGAAGATGAATTATACCTCTTTCAACACCCAAGATAAATCCTCCCAAATTCACCTGTACAGCTTGTACCAAGCATTCAAAGTTGACTCTCCTTGGCTTGTAAAGGCAAGAAAGAAGAAAAAGAAGAAAAATTTGATCCATCTTAACTTTTATCTACAAAACAGGTGTGGTACAGAATTTAGGGAGATTAAAAGGCACATTCTCACATTTTTAGTTGAAGGTGGAATTCTCAAGTCTATACAAGTGGCACTAAGGGGCTGATTTTGAGGAGTTTTCCCTATTTTCATGCATGCAACTACATCTTAACTAGATATAAATAATTATTGCCATGGTTTGAAATACTCACATTGAAATAAAACTTAGTTAAAAATTTTATTCTCTAACTAATTTGTACAAGTCATTTAATAAGCCAAAAATGTGACCAAATGGCATTTTTCGCATATGAAACATGGTAAAAGACAAATTTATGACCTAGGAACACCTTAAAACATTTAAATGACCACATTAAGATATTTATAGAATAATTTGACCCTTTGATAATGTTTTAATAGATTTGAATTGGGTTGACTTGATAAGCACAATGAAGCTAGGCTTAGACCAAAGGTAGAGCAAGGATAGGTAAGGTATTTAGACACACATGAGACCCTATTAGACATATGGGAACTCGTGAAAAGTTTCAATATGTAAGGTTTGACCCAATTTTATGAAAATTTAAATTTTGTCAATAACTATATTGACAAAAAAAAAATTGGGGGGGGGGGATGGATACGACATCATCTATTTCAGGGAGAGTGGTAGAGGATGAAACTATCACATTCTCTTCAGTCTTGGATTTAGGGGTGACCTCAAGAATAGTCTTATGAGTTTTGTTAAGTCATGTTTTTCATGAGGTTTTCTAAAATCTCCCAAAATGATGTCATGCGGTCCTTATTCTTATCATCCCATGTAGAAGCCCTTTCATGCACATCATTGTAAATACATGTGAACAAAGCATGGTCTATATAGAAATGAGAATTTTGAGGAGAATGAATCTATTGGGGATGGAATATCAATATACAAGGAAGGTCAATCAATCCTCTTATACACCAAATGGTTTTTATGAAAGGGGTGCCAAAAGGAATAATATCCTTGAGGTTAGGAGAGTAGTCACATTGTCAATCCGAACACCTACTCTCTTGAGAAGTGGGAAGGATATTAAGCAGTAGTAATTGGTACTCTCCTATTATGAAATCCAAGGGATCTTTATCAAAGAGACGTGATGAAGTGATAGTCACACTAGTTGATGCCTTATTAGAATATGGTGATAGGCTCATGATTTTAAGAGGGAGTAACACATCATTGGGTTAGAAGGTGAGATTATAGTTTTTGAATAGATGGGGATCAATAGGGATAATGTGGACCTGACCCTTGTGTTCAAATTTAATACACTGATGTAAAGTGGATGGAACACACCACATAGTGTGGATCCAGGGGCACCCTAAGAGGACAATGTATTTGAATTTCCCTTCTATGATATAAAATAACTCATGAATAACACAAGATCCTAATTTGATGGGAAGGATAATAGTTCATAATGTAGGATTCATTATGTCATTAAAAACACACAATACTTCTAGAGATTGAGTGACAACCATTTCCATAAGTTGCAATTATTTAAATGCATGTGAGGAAATAACATTAACACTAACCCCACTATTAATCATCACTTTCCTAATTTAAGTTTTATTAAATTGTGTTGTGATAAATAAGGGTGGATCCTGGTCTTTAGATGTTAAAGGCACAATGTCAGACTCATTAAACCTAATAAATTAAATCATCTCTAATGCTCCAATGAATGCTAACATTCATTAAGGTTTATCAAGTTGTATTTATATGGCCTAAAGGGACTCTATCATCACCAAAAAATGCTGAGGGGAGTTTTTAATTAATTTATAAAGGGTTTTTTTGATGAGTGTTTGGTGAAGTTGATTTAGAACCAATATTTGTATAAGTTCTTAAGATTTGATCTTTTGAGTTGTCCCTAAAATAAAAACTCTAGGGTTAGCAGGGGATGATTTAGAACTTTTTGTAGCTAGGGTAGGAGCTTTAGCTATGGATACTTTAGTTTTGATTGATGTTTGGGTTTTAATGGCTTGTGCTTGAGACCAAGTTATTATATTTATTATGTCTATTTGAAATAAGGGGGATTTATTGTAGTCCCCAATTTCTTCATTTTTGAGGGTCCCAGAGGTGGAATATGAATCAAGTCAAGATCATCAACCACACTTTTTGATTCTTGTTTCGATTTACCTTTAAAGGGTTTACTATATTTGTCTTAGGGATATCTATAATTTTTGGATCAAAGATGTTAAGATCTCAGCATGGCTCTTGGTACCAACATGCGAGATTATAAACCAAAGATATGATACCATTTATTAGGAATAAAAATTACCTAATCCTAAAACATGTGAAAAAATAAATTTTGGAATTAAAACAAGCTATAGAAAACATAAAATAGGAGAGAACACATTACATAAGATATATATGGAAACCCTACTAAACTAGCTAGGGAAAAACCATAGGGTAAAGGAAACATCTAGACTTCATATTAATTATTAAAAATATCTCTACAACATCAGCTTCTATTAGTAACTCCTTTCTAGTTCTTACAATCACTTAGGTGAACCAAGCTTATAACCAAGCCTTATAAGCTCCAACATCCAAGCTATAACATGCAACTCCTTCATGATGCAAACAACCATAGCATCAAGGTGAGATCCAAAGCATCAACCTCCATATCTATGACTTGAGATAAAAAGCCTCCAATATCTAACTAGGTGAGCCAAGCTAACATAGCCTTTCAGGGTTTAACCTCTAACCTCAAGGATCTCCATACTTTAAAAAACTAGGTGAACCATGTTCTCATCTTAGCCTTACAGGCTCTAACCACCTAAGCATGAATGATTATTGCAACCCAAACATATAAGTGAGCTAAGCATACAACATTTACAATCTCTAACCTCTTACAAGATGCAATCCCAAGGCTTGTATGGATCCTCAAAGGGAATCCATAATAAACTCCATGGATTACAAAATACAAAGGAGACCACAATGCTTTGCAGAATTTTACATGAGAGAGAGAGGTAGAAAATTAATGGTGTCCCCTTATAAATTTGACCCACACATCATTGGGGTGTCATGTGATCTTCATAATGTTTGTGAAAAAGTCTTTAAAGCATCTTCACTTTAGAAAAAAACATGTGCCACCTTCATGCAAATCCAAAAACTTCTCCCCACTTTTATAAGTGAATCCAAACACTTAATAGTGTTCTTATTGTCTTCATCTCCAAGGGCCAACAAAGTATATTCCTAATTTAGACAAGATCCAATCCACCCCATGTGACTCTTTGAATTTTACCCAACTCACACATGTTAGGACAATCTACAATAGTGTTTATCTTATCTTCTTCTTCCATGTGACCACATAAGTCCAAAAGGTTTTGTAATGACCTTTTGACTTTATCCACACATGAGAATCATGGGCCCCTTTAGAAATTTGACCCATATATGATCTCTTATTTTATACACAATGTGACAACCCACATATGATAACTAAGGACAAATTCATATCCTCTAGTGGAGTACTATGCCCCACACCATGTCACATCATCCTGATCATACCCTAGGACTCTTCATGGTCCTACCTACTATTAGAGTATCTTACTCATGCTTGTTAGGCTCTAGGTATTTGTGTTTACCTAGTTTTATCTTATGTGGGGTTTAGTCCCACATTAACTAGTTTAGCTTGTATTCTATTTTGCCTTACCTATATACGAAATTATTATTCATTATAATATTATGCTTCTTTATTATTTTCATGATTTTGTAATACTTTGCATATCTATTTTTGTGTGTTAATGTTTTCTTACAATTAGTTTTCTCCTTTTGAGTATATGTTAAATCATTAATGGCTATGGTAATGAGCCATTGGAGATATCTTGGATGAAGAGTTTTGATAATTCTTTCATGGTAATTAGATCCATCTCCAATAGACATTACTCAACCTGCTTCATTGCATTTGTTTGTCCTCACAATATAATATTATGCTTCTTTATTATTTTCATGTTTCTGTAATACTTTGCATATCTATTTTTGTGTGTTAATGTTTTCTTACAATTAGTTTTCTCCTTTTGAGTATATGTTAAATCATTAATGGCTATGGTAATGAGCCATTGGAGATATCTTGGATGAAGAGTTTTGATAATTCTTTCATGGTAATCATATCCATCTCCAATAGCCATTACTCAACCTGCTTCATTGCATTTGTTTGTCCTCACAATGTGATTTCGATATGAGTTAATTGGAATCTATTATTGTGTTTTTATTTGGTATTTGGTTGTAGATTTGAAGTTTTGGTTCATTTAGAAGGAGAATGGATGCTTTTTTTTACAGATCTAGTTTAATCAGATCCATCTCCAATAGCCATTACTCAACCTGCTTCATTGCATTTGTTTGTCCTCACAATGTGATTTCGATCTGAGTTAATTGGAATATATTATTGTGTTTTTATTTGGTATTTGGTTGTAGATTTGAAGTTGTGGTTCATTTAGAAGGAGAATGGATGCTTTTTTTTACAGATCTAGTTTAATGTCATACCATTGCAGCAAAGGGGACATGTCTATGTTTTCTACTACTATGTGTTAAAAACTCTCATACTTGGCATCATTTTGTTGAATATTTGATCTTAGTATTGTCTATTTTAGATCTAGGTTACATTTCAATTAGAAGAGATCAATTTTGGCATCCTTTTTTGGTAGGTCTACATTATAGCTGGGAGGCACCGTTTAGTGTTGGAGGTGACTGTTGACTATTGCATATAATATATTCATGAAGAGTTTGTATTTTGGTGCCATTATCCTTTCTTAGTGTTGGAAGTAAGAAGATACTTGCGTTGGAATGTTCTACAACATGTTTTTTCCTACTAAAAGTCTATATTGAAAGCTATTGAAAGGTGCTTAGAGAGAGGAGGATGACATGCCATTTGAAGGAGCGTTGTAGCTATAAGGAATGTGTAGAAATTTTCTATGCATCCCTCTTTGGAGATATATTTCAAACCTATCCTTTTTGAGGAATTTTATATGCTTAGGCATTGGAAATTTACTAAAAGCCATTCTTAACATGGTATTCCAATGCCAACTTTTCCAGGCTTGTACCTTCTTTTTATGGTGTTTTTTAGCTTGGCATTCCATTTAGAGGAGTGATGATCTAATTTTTATACTACCTAGAAGCATTTGAGTGAGGTGGTCCATATGGAGTCTATTTCTATCAAAGAAGGTGGAATTAAAACTTTTTTTCCTAGCTGCTAATTTAAACTAAGGTGTCATTCTTCCTTTTTTGTCTTACATGCTAGATTTTTCATTTTAGATTGATGAGGAATATTGAGGTGTTGGTTATATCTGAATTGGACATAACCTAACCCTACTAAAATGACAAAAACACACATTTACCCTCATATTCTCTTTAAAAATAACAAAATATTCATTATTTATTTTTATAAGCTGTAATTTTTCCTTAAAGAGGAAATAAAACTTACTTGCATGCATACTGAGGTGATAAGAAAGACTATTTTCCCCTTTGGTTGAATTTTTAAATTCCATGTCAAAATTTTGGTTCCAACTAGTGGTTTCATGACTACTTTTGTTTCTGATTTGCTCTCAAAAACTAGTTTGTAGTGTTTTTAAATTGTTTTGACCCATTTTTATGGGAAATCAAAATGCTTATAAATATTGAACCGTAACTCATATTTGAGTTATATTTTCTTAAAAAGTGCATTTGTTTCAATTTTCTATCCATTAGTGTCATCAAATTGTAAAAATTCAATATTTTATAAAGTGTTACATTCTTGAGGGGGGGACTCTTCGCATTGGTTCTATTGCCTTTGATTATAGTTTGTGGTGACATTTTAGTGGTGATAGATTTTGTTATGTTTTGAGCATTTGGTGATGGACTATTCATTTTTTTGCATGTGCCTTATCTCTTTCATTTTTTAGAGATCAGAGGGTGAAGTCTAGTCTAATAGGAGGTTAGACCCCCTCATAGACATCACAAACTTCCTTCTTATTTCTTCTCGATTGCATTGTCATCATTTGTTACAATCATGGATACATTTTTAGTTGAGAATGATGTCATATCATTGAGTGTAAATTGTCACTACTACAAGGTTTCATGTTCTATGGGACCTACATTATACTTCACACACACACACACACACACACACACACACACACAAAATCTTAGAACATTTTTGGTTGAGTTTGACATCCTTTTATATGTGCTTTGCATATTATTATTTTTTAAATGCTAATATTTTTCTAGTGTGTTTTCATGCATGATGGATATTTTCAACATTTTCCATACTCTTCTATCAACACATAACTTACATTAGTATGTTAACACATTGGTAGTTGTGTCATGTCTCCTTGAGGCCCATTTGTTATCACCTTTCCTTCTTCTATGGGCACACTTTTTCACTCCCTTATTTTTGGAGCATCTCTCTTGATGGCCTATTTGATATGTCAATAGTCTCCTCATTTGGAGATATTATAGTAAAGGATAGTGTGTATTTTGTCTCCATCTAATGTTTTTTGTGTATAGATTATATTGTACTTGTAATAATCTATGAAGTGCCATGAGGGGTTTGCTAATTCAGCCTTGTCTACCTTCATGCATTTGTGTGATCTATTCTAAGCACCTTTTCACTTTATTAGTTTTTTCTATTTTTTATCACCACCATGGGCCATCATCTTTGAGAGACTTAGCTATATTTTTGACACTTTTTTTGATAGTTGATGGTCTCCTTATTTGGAGCTATTTTAGTGTATACAGTGTTAACTTATTTGATGTTCAAGTAGTGGATTCAGACCACTCATGCAAAACCCTTTGTTTCTCCAGTCCATCCATTCAATAGTATGGGGGTATGCGTATATTCTATTACTTGGTGTTGAGCATTCCTTTTACATGCTGTACTTTTTTTACTTTCATCACCACTAATAGTCTCCTTATTTGGAGCTATTCTAGTGTACATAATGTCAGTTATTTCTGTGATCGAGTAGTGGATTAGGACCACTCATGCAAATTGAGTTCCTTTGTGACTTTTAAATACTTATAGTGCAGACTTATTAAACATCCTCTTTGAGGGACGTTTTCTAGATCTCTCTTCTTTTCTCTCTTTCAAGGGGGATATTTTCCTTCAAGTTTTCTCTTTTTTATCCACTTTATGAGATTTATATGTATTTTTCACTTTTTTAAGTGTATATTAGATTTCTCCTTTATACATTGGTATCTTATTCAGGCAATTTGTTTGCTATAACCCATATGAGGATTTTGTACTTGACTCCATGGCCTTATTAATGATTCTTATAGTGACACTAGTGTGGCATCCACCTAGTCTTTATGCTCACTTCACCATCATGTTAGAGGATGTTCAAACTATGCTTCCTTAGGTTCATTATTATACCTAGTACTTTGGAGCATAATGTTTGGATTTAGTGATCTTCATATTCAACACCATTTCTACTTTGAATTGGTGGTTATAGTGACTTGATATCCATGTACTTAGGCATGATGGATTAACATCCATAGGGACACATGAGTTGACACTACATCCTCTATTATTATCCCCTAGCTTCACTTGAGTGGGGGGGGGGGTGTTAGTGTATCTTACTCATGCTTGCTAGCCTCTATGTATTTATGTTTACCTAGTTTTGTCTTATGTGGGGTTTAGTTCCACATTGGCTAGTTTAACTTGTATTCTATTTTGCCTTGCCTATATAAGAAAGTTCTATTATTTATAATATTATGATTCTTTATGATTTTTAATGATTTTGTAATACTTTGTATATCTCTTTTTGTATGTTAAGAATTGTTTGTTTACAACTAGTTTTCTTCTTCTGAGTATATGATGAAGCATCAATGGCTATGGTAATGAGCCATTGGAGAGATCTTAGCTGAAGGATTTTGATCAATATTTTACCTACCACATCAACTTACTACCATATCACCTATATACCACATCACCTTTATGCCAATTCATCTGCACACCCTCATACCAAATCACCAATATACCATCTCAACATGACACACCACCATGAATAGTGACTACGAATAGTGCCCATGAATAGTGGACTATAAATAGTGGTTTCAAACCCTAATAATATCAAATTTGAAGTTATATACATAATATTTTACCACACATGTGTCTTCTACCAACCATATGACATTTAACTATCATCAATGTTGAATGCTACCACACACAAGCCTATTATATGTTTTCTACACTACTAAAACTTCTTTACCTTGACCAAATTTATCAACATCTACTCATCCATAGTAGATTTACATCAACTAAAGTGACTCCTAATTCACCATAGATCCATCCTTCTTTGGGATTCTACTATGATCTGATCACAACTCCCACTACTTAGAAGTATCTGGTTTAGTGCACACCATGGATATTTTGAGGTTTCTTACTCATGATGAATATAATACATATGCCAACCATTTCTTCTCATCCTCTTTTCTAGGACACTCTAGAAGACAACTCAAATATATCATAAGAAGTGGTATACTTTACTTTCTTGCTTTATGTCCACTATGTATTTCCTTCTTTGGTTTGCTCCTTCATATCATCCTTGTCACTTGATCCATCTCACCATTGATCATGTTAGGGACTACAACCAACATGCCATCAAAACATAGTAGAAACCTCTACTAAACCTTAGCTCTATATGAAGGTATTCCTATAACAAAATAACATGCGTACTAGAACTTGTATAGTCTTCAACTCTATAAACTAGCAACTCTTTGCCTCATCCTTATAAACCTCTAACTAATCCATATCATCATGGTAACACCATGTAGTAATGGTGATGTTTCATCTATCTTATCCAATAATAATGAGTGCACACCACACTCTTGATAGTGGTTATTAATAGGAGATAAAAATAGATTGAAGTCAACACATGACTCCTCCATATGTAACATACCACTATCTACCATGATCAACATGGTACTTGTCCATATTTCTTGAGAAGTCATCATGCTATTCAGTACATAATTACACCTAACGATTTTTCTATATCTAAATATATAATCAAGATGCATCCTGCTCTAATGCATGTCACACACACAACCTTATTCTTCCACATAACCTCAAGTCTCTTATTTTTATCCATCCATCCTAAACTAATTCAAAAATAGGAGAGAATAACTCAAAGAAGTCAACACCTAACTTCTACATGTATAAAATCATTACCCACCATATTCAACATGGTACCCATCCATAGTTTTGGGAAGTCATCACACTACTTAGTGAATCATTGAACCTATCATGTTTTTGATCCCCAAAGATGTAATCAAGTTATATCCTACTCTAATGATTGTCAAATACATGTAATTTTCCTTATAAAGAACCTCAAGGCTCTTGTTCTTCTCCATCCACTCCTATAATAGGTACAATATCAAGTTTCTTGAACTTTCTCTTTTACATGTAATTTTAGAATCGTCTCAACTCACACATCATAGTAGTGGGACCCCAAAAATTGTATACCTTCATTAACTAAGAAACCACAACAAGGTAACTTCCTTATCATCACCCTCCATTTACACCAATTAAGACTAACTTATTTCACCACAAGCTATATAATTGCTTCTTCATTAGGAACATTATGTTGGTGTTGATCTATATGGTAAAAAAATTTTATCTTCTCCTCTATTATTCATATTCCATAGAGAGATAAATACTTTCCATGCAAAATTATTTTTCATATCTTGGTCTCTCCACCTATAGCTTCCACTTGCACAAACCAACCAACAATCATGGATTTGATAACACTTTTTAGGATTAGGCCTTTTTTATCCTAAGAAAAGAAGGGATCATGTTGTTTAGTTAATTGATCATCCTCATGCAAGTGTCTTTAAACCATGACTTTTAGAGCATTATATCTCTCAATATCATGTCCATGTATTCTATGGTAGGTATATACTTTATTCTCCATGTACTATGTGGTTTTATGGGAGGTAAGGTGAGCAAAGAGGTTTGTACGAGTTGGTCAAAGGATAGTAATATAAGATCCTCACAAAGGATCTTGGTTAGGTTTTGTTACTTTTCATGACACTAGCTTATGAGTCATGCTTTCCTCAGTACTTTCCTTTTTTGTATGGAGGGAACACATGGTTTTAATGGGTGGTAAGGGTGATTTATCTAAGTATTTATAATAACCAAACTTTATTGGGTTAAATCAAGGTTTTAGTATAGGTAGTATTTTGGGAGGCTTTTGAACTGATGTAGACTCTTTGACATAAGATTATATAATATATATCTTCAATTTCAAGGAAGGATGTGGTCTTAGTATTAATGGTTTATTTTGTTATTGGGTCATGTCCATCTTCCCTTTTTGAGTGTGAATATAGGTCATTAAAGTGTCCCTATGATGATATTTGTTATGGGGAGTTCGATTCTTATGGGGGGATGTTGTAATACCTTACTCATCAATATACCTAAGCACTTATTCCACATGTAGGGATAATGAAATTCCATTTTATTCTCCACATTTTGTGTAGGACTTTTGGTAGGTTTAGATGAGCCTTCCTCTAGGGGAACCCATGAAATGAGGTCCAAGAGACTCAAGTGAATGATAAAAATAGGCTTAGTTGATTTGGATGAGTCAAAGTCATCTCCTGTAAGGAGATCTGATATTTGAGGTAAGCCAGAAGGTACTTTAGTCCTACTATCAATCTATTTTGGAAAGAGTTGATCATGGATGGTGTTTATGACATGGGTGATTTGATCTGATTTACCCCTTGTATTTATTTGTATAGATTTAGATGAGGATGGATGGTTAGGGAAGGTTTTCCTAAAGATTTATATATATTGGTATTGGGATGCATTAGGATTATCTAATTGTAGTTCTCCTCGATTGATAAGGTTTTGCACTAAGATTTTAAAATATCAAAATTTATTAATTTCATGTTTAGGCACATGATGATAAGTATAAAAATTTGTTTCTTTGTATCATCCTAGTTTTAGTCTAGAGTCATTTGTAGGTCTAATAGGGGAAGTTCAATTACTATCATATGTAATAGTTTATCTAAAACATTAGCATAAGATTGCCCTAGAGGTGTGTATTATCTAGGTGTGAATCTTTTTAGGTTTTTTATGGTTATGCCTAAGAGGAACTTGGTTTGTTATTTGTAGATGAGGGAGCTAATTTAAATAAAACTACTTTTGATGTGCCCTTTGGTTTTGAATTATTATTCCCTTTAGAGGGGTCTAGTTTGAATTTTTTTTTGTAACTTCACTTTTCCATATTTTAAGGCTTGAATTTATAGTTTTTGATCCATAGTAAAAGCCTCATAAAAAAAATTAAGCAATTAAACTTGTAAATTAAATGAGACATGTTCACACATTATCTCAAAAATAGTTCTATTAGCTCTGGTTGAGGCAAGGATAAATTTAGGTAGTTTATAAGACCTTGCCACCTAGTTAAAAAGTCTTAAATGAATTCATCTTCAAATTATCTGATGGCATAAAGGTCCATAATAATTACCTTCTTAGTGATACTTATTGAGAAGTTTTCTAATAAATTTTTAGCTGGCTGCCCAAAAGAAAAGAATGTGTGATGGGGGGATATAACTATACCAGTCTAAAGCTAGTCTTGCAAGTAACTTAGGAAACACCCTTAAAATAAGGGCATCATCATGAGCAATAAGGTGGCATGCATATTGAAATGATATAATTTTTTATTGGGGATATTCCTTATTTTTTAAATTCATTAATTTGGGAAGCTCCTATTGTGTAGGATATGGCCAAATAGGGATAACAGGGTTGATTAGATCATTACAAATTTATTCATAGGTAACCATATTATTTTATCTTAAGGCAAAATATTCTCAGTTAATCACTCTCTCCATGAAGATTCTCATGAGATCTAGTTGAGTACTATGCTAAGGGATGCTTCCTAGAAGATTTTGTTGTAAATGTTGATATTTAAGGAATGTTATTGTAAGGTGTTATGAAAGCGGGTACCTTTGGACATGGTGATTATGAATTAAGATGCCACCACATATTGAGGGAAGAGAAAAGGTAAAATTTTCTATTGGGATGGATTAGAATATTTAATTATGAGAGGTTATGTGGGGATTTGATAGTATCTAGTTAGGGATATTCTTTGTTGAGGGTTTTGACTTATAGGGATTGGCTAAGTCGGTGATGGAGGTTGTATACTAGAACTGGATGTGACATGGGTTTATATAGGTGGGAGAATTGTCATAATATATACCACTATATTTTAAATCATGGTAGAGGGTGGTGGCTTACCTTTCAATGGTGGTGTAGTAACATTTGGTGTTGGAATAATGGTAGTAGTCATACCACTAGTTACTAAGGCTGATATTATATCTAATAGTTAGGTGGTACCAGTATTTGAACCTGGTGGAAGTGATGGATCAGTGGACGAAGACAACATGGCTAAGGTATATCCTTAAAGGTTTTATAGGGGCATACCATAGAATAAATGGGTAGTTTGACCATGGCGTAAAATGGGGATCTACATGGATCACATAGTAAGATAGTGATTTAAGGCAATCATATTATTTTTGAATATGTTAGCAAACTCTGGATCACCTTGAGGGTAAAATTGGGGAATATCCTCTCCATAAGAATTAGAAGAGGTAGGGTGAATTGTTTACTATTCTATCTAAGAGGAAGATGAATTGTGTGACTTTGTTTGGCTGAGTTATTATCATCACATCAAAACCATATAGTACTAAATAAATAAAAACAAAGACTAAACACACAATTCCTTTTTTTTAGGTTATCTCATTTTAATGAGGGAAAAAACACACTTTAATTGAATGAGCTCAAATTCTTTTTACTTTTTATGAAAAAAAATTTAAAATGTGAAGAGGAGATAGGTTTAATGAGGGTACTCAAAAATGGTAATATAAAGTTATTTTTAGGTTTAGTTTAAGGTTGGGAACCTCTATATACTCAAATTTATGGTGAGGCCTAATTATATGCTAGTGAAAATTTATGGTTTTATTTTAGGGCCTCCCCATCACTTCACAAACCCATAGTGATATGGGTATCAGGTGATTATCCTATATACTATTAGCCAATTATTTATACTTGGCTAGAGTACTGAGTTGGTTTTCCCATTGGTGATGAAATCCAAGTGGGTCTCCCTACGTGGGGGTTATTTTGATTACAATTTTTTTCATCATTATGGTTTGGTTTGTGTAGAATAAAGTGTAACTAAATTATAATTTAACCTTCTTAATTAAACTAGATTTGTTCTAGAGTAGGCAAACACAAAGATAATTTCTCTTTAAAAGAAAGAAAATTAATCTAGATATTTTTGCCTTTTTTGATTTTTCAAATTTTAATGATTTATAATGAAAAATAAATCTCACTAAATGAAACAAACACACCAAAAAAAACAAATAAAAAATAATAGTGAGACCCTTTATTGTCCCACCAAATGTGCCAGAATCTTTAAGGTACTTTTGTTTATTTTATATAAAAATTAAACTACTCAAAAACTTAAAATGAAATATAGGATTTTTTAAGATACCTGTGATGGAA
This sequence comes from Torreya grandis, assembly GCA_037957365.1. Classification (NCBI taxonomy): domain Eukaryota; kingdom Viridiplantae; phylum Streptophyta; class Pinopsida; order Cupressales; family Taxaceae; genus Torreya; species Torreya grandis. The sequence goes on from JARHVA010002872.1 coordinate 1,345,492, forward strand.
ATGGATTGTGTACAATATCTATAGATGTAGGAACTCCTTTTTATCTTAGAAGGATTACCTACATGAGATAAATGACTTAGACAAAATATGGATTAATAGGATAAAGAAGTGGGTTGCTTAGTACTAGACCAGTCCTAAGAAGTGGTACACTTCCTTAAAAGGATGTTAGCCCACTATTTAGTAATTAAGTGGATAAATAAAATTAGAATTATAATAATTCTTTTAATAAGATAGATAATATGATAAAATAAATTAAGATCTACTCGACATTCATGGGATAGAGATTTTTGGATTGTGAATTCTAATATTCCTCGATAACATCCTCTTCAACTCGGATCATGTCTAATTGGTTTACAACTGAGTCTATGGTAGGGGTAAACATGATAGCAAAAATACCTAACTCAAATGAGATGTCACTTTGATAAAAAATTAAGGTATGTGAAACTATGGGTAAATCATGGATAGTAACCACTTTGTACATGGTTCCAAAAATAGTCATCTACAATAAATCTATAAATTTTTAAGAAGTAGGGATGTGAGATAGGAATCAAACTATGAACTAAAAATTAATCTAGTGCAGATAGAATGGATCTATGACATAGATCGATGTTGAACTATAAGATTGATGCCAATTATGTAAATTGAGATAAAGGTCTAAAGATAATGTTTATGGGGTGGATTTAATGGAATTGAGGATGGTTTTTGATATAGTTGAGGCTAACTAAAACACTCTAAGATATATTATAGTGATGGCTTATAAGATATACTAAATTTAAAATAACACATAGATGAAATGAACTGATGAAATAATTGATAAATTAATAATAAAACTAACCTTTTAAAAGCTTCCAACCTATTGCAGTGAATAAGCTTGAGATGAAGATTGTGGCTCTTATGATGAAGTGGATGAGCTGATGCTAGTACCACAAGCTTCTTAAATACGAACAATTCCTCAATTGGTGTTTCAGATAAATTTCATCATCCTTTAAGTGTAGTCATAAACACCAATAGTCCACCCTTTAGTATAAGGAAGGTAGTGCATAAATTAATGTCAATTCACCAAAATTGATGTTGATCATAGGGATTACCAATGATTCCTAGACAAAATTGTCTAGGTTATTGTAAAGGTTACAATCTGAGGAGTAAATTTGGGCTCTATGTTTTTTTGAGATTTGGTGATTCTAAGGAGGTTAAAGGTGGTTTAAATGAATACCTTCCATTCTATTTTGGGAGATTCATTAGGATTTTACCCAAGTAATTAATTTATTTACTTTTACTTGACTCAAAAGTAATTAATTAAAGGGGAATTAAATGAGGTAAATGGTAAATAGGGTAATCAAATATTTACATGGAGTGAAATAGATATAAATAATAAGGGGATCTAAGACCTAAGGTAGCATAATTATTAGCATGCAAAATCCTAGTGCTTACAATATGAACATCAAATATGAATTGAGTAAACTACCTATGGGGATGGGGCATGATGTCCATCAAGTCACCCAAGGAGGAATGAGAGATGTATGTGGTCCTTCATGGCATCAAAAATTGGATGTGAAAGTAATAACCAAGATACAAGTGTCATATCTATGATGTATAGATGAAAATAGGAATAAAAACACATGAAGCATGCAAAGTAGGCCAAGGGGCCACAATACAAGGGATATAGTCACATGTCACTAAGTCTGATAAATAAATACATATAAGGACATGTTCAAATGTTTACATACATAATCAAGAAGCACACATAATTACATGGGAACATGTCTAAAGCATACACATAATGAAATGAATTGGCTTAGATCCATAGAAAAATGACATATTAAAGTGAACTCAAGTAGATGTATAAGCAAAGAGATACAATCAAATCTAAACTATTGAAGCTCGAAATGAAAGTGTATACAAGGAAAAGTGAATCTGATCTACAAATCAATCATATCTTGGAGAAGATAAATCACACTTACCCTTCTACTTATTGGTACATTTAAATAATCAGGGTCATGACCAAGATGGATATGCTAGACCTAACCAAGGGGTCTCTTACCAAAATAATATCACTAGAGAGAGTTCCAAATCCTCTAGTCAATCAACACCATGAAATAACCCTATCTAGGTTCTATGTTTTCTATATTCACAAAGTAAAATCTAATCTAGTGATCACCAAAGATTGTGACACACAATGGGGGTAATAAACATAAAAGTAAACATGCATAAAAGACCTATACTTAAGATAATGTAGAGGAAATACTAATGTATGAGAAAGAGAAACATATAAGATAGCAAATGAAAATTTATCTACTTTAATAAGGAGGAAAAATATTTAAGAATACTTACCTTTGAAGATAAACCCACTGATCTCCACTCTCTCCCTTGGAAAAGGTGATTCACAAGAGGTTGTTTTGGTATATAAGGATAACAAGGATATGTCAGTTTTATGTTACATGACTGCTCTATGCATCTAAAAGACTTATCCACAAGAAAAGATTTATATCTCCAAGTGTAGTATTTAAATAGTAAGTAATGTTCCTCAATTAGAATGGTGGATAGGTAGATGGTTAATATATGAAGTTCTTCCTTTTCTATCTCTCTAAAATGGTGAAAAATATATGTATATATAGATGGATTTAACCTTAACTCTTCTGAATTTTTAGCTGACATAGTTGACCTAGTCAACCTGATTAGAAATAAAATTAATTAGGTATGAACTAAGTCAGCCTAGGCTAACTTAGTCCTTTAATGTACTCAACTCTCAAAATATATTTGGCCCAATTGATTTTGTATATGGATGGTAAAATAAGGTTTTGGATTAGGTAGGGGATAAAAATAGGCAATATAAATATATTTATAAGTTGACATTTAGACATGGACATATAGTTTCTTATAATTTAAGTTATATATTATATTTATACTTTCAAGATGTTTGAGATTAGATTTGGACCTCTAAGAGCTATAATGCAAATTCTAGATTTTTGAGCATCTTATTAGATTTTAGACTTAGCCATATTTTAGGGTTCTAGGATTTTAGAGTTAGCCATATTTTAGGGTTTTAAGATTTCAGGTAGGCATCATATGAGGAAAATGTATAGACACTCAAAATACATGAGACTAATGGTAGGAATGATACAAAGCCATAACAATATTATGAAGCACAAATGGTGTGCCCACCCATTTCTTGGTGTACCCTTTTAAGGCATGAAATTAGAGAGATTAAAACTTGATAGGTTCCTATAAGAGATAAAGTATTAGTAAGTGGTAAAGTTAATAAAAAATATTATGTATACATATGCCCCACTTGAAGTTCATCACGTGTCACATGAGTGTAACATGTGATGGTGCTTCGAGAAAGAACATGACAACACATGAAAATTAGGTAACTAAAAATGAAATATTGAAATTAATACTAAAATGAAATGAAAGTAATTGAAAATACCATATACATACCTTAACTTACCTTTCCGCTGAATAAATGCATGCAAGTATCATAGTCTTGATCGTGGAGGGTGTAATACCTAAATTTGAAAAACCATAGGGATACAAAACTAATAATAGAAATAATGTATGCATATGTAGGATGGTAAAAGTAGCAATGAATTACTTATAAAATTTGGCAAATTAGGACTGTTAAGGCAAGGTTAGAACCAAAAGATCAATCATGTAAATGATAAAATGATGACAAATGAAGGACAAATGATTATAAAACACACTAAATCATGTTGGGAAGAATGCAAAACATAAATGGTAAAAAATAATGTAGAAAACACTAAATCATGTTGGGAAGCATGTAAAACATGAATGATAAATGAAATATCAATGCAAGAAATCTCTAACAAAGATATGTAAGCGAAAAGTAACCCCATGTGAGATAAGCATGTTGAGTTAAACATAAATAAATCATAGGTGATTGAAAATAAAATTTAAATAAAGATGTAATATAAACATGCGAAATGAAGATAAAGAAATCTTAAATAAATGAAAATGAAATATAAGTCAAGATGTAGGACAAGTATGAAGAATTCATACATAAAGATAAAAATATAAGAATGTCAAATGTCCTATGTAAGATAAATTAAGTCCAAAAAAATCAAACAAGAACATGATGGGTAGATGAAAATCAAAATCTATAAAGGATGAAAACTCAAACTTAGTGTTTGTTCTAAGATACAATGTAACAAAACACTACCACCTAATGACATGACTAGGATGAAAATGAGATGGTGTGGTGAGAAAATGTGAAGGTATGGTTGTGAGGAAAAATTAGTGATATCCAAGGTATTATAATGCAATTCAAAGACTATAAACTAAGAGGTGTAATAAGGAAATTGTGTTCAACTAAAATAAATATTCAATAAGGGAAAAATATGAAAAATATGATGTGAATAAGGATTGTGAGGTGTCTATTGACCAAATTTGACCTTTGGTCAAATTTGAGTCAACCCCTACATTTCTAAAATTTGTATAAGTTTATCCATGTCTTATAGGGGTTTCATTTTGATCTAGATGTTCACCTTAGCCAAATAGTTTCAAACTTGGTCAAAGGCATAAAATATGTTTTTCTAGTCTTAACATGGGTTTTAATGTGATTTAAGATATTTATAAGTCATCAAATTGCATTTACCATATTCAATATGCAAAAAATTTCCTTGTGGGCCAACTTTTTAGCTAAGAAAGAGGACTTTTATGGATGGATAGAGTGATAAGCTTGTCACCAAGCTATGAATAATGTGGGAGAGGTTATAGGAGGTCAAATTTAGGTTTGTGACAGTTCAAGATTCAATTATGGTTAGAAAGGGGAGTTTCTCCTTATTTTTAGGCCCTCTTGGGCACTTGTACCATACCCATGATCTAATATCCCACTAAAAACATGGGTGTGGTGTCTATTCACCACCCCACACTCATTTCAATGTTTTAACTTCAATGATAATGCAAAAAGATGCATCTGTAACTCATTTTTTTCCTTTTCCTCTTAGTATGAAAAGGAAGGTCAACTTCAAGCACTTGGTATATAAGGTATAGGTAGAGTTGGGAGGAGTGATTCTATATGTGGATTTTAATATTAATAAACTTAATTTTCATGATATAATTTTTTTTGTGTGTCGCCTCCTTTATTAACCATTGGTAACAATACATGCAACCTTTTATAGAATTACATCAAAGGGGGTATACTTATGCATCTGTTTCTAAATTTTAGAGGTCCTTGGAGCTATAAAATCTTGATGAGGTGTTTTTAGGCTGGAATAAGTCTCCCTCCATGATTCTTTAAATATCTAAAACTTCACCTCTTATTGTCTTTGAAGGAGTTTTCAAATAGTGCTAGTTTCATGAAGTTTGCAAAGTTGGGTGTAGGTCCTAAGTTTTTCTAATGTCCAAGGAGCTTCATGGTGGTGATAATGTTCTTGAGTTTCATGTGTTAAGAGATATTTAATTTAATAATATTTTGGTAGTTCCAAATATAACCCTTCCAAATTCATATTTCCCATCTTCACCTTGTTTGTTGCCTTCTCACTTTCAATCAAATTTTTGCTTATTTCATGGAGGTTGTACGGATGTGAGAGAGTTGGGAGAACATGGTGGAATACATTTAGAAATTTAACATCCCCAAAATATTTTATGTTTTCATGTCATGAAGATATATGATGGTATATAAGGAAGATTTCACTTCAAAGAAAGTTATCTCCATTTTGGGCTCTCAGTCCCTAATTGTAGAAAATAAAGATCTTGTAGCTTTTGTGGATTAATTTTTGACATGGTGGAAGAATATTTCATAACCTTTATTATTTTTTCATTGTATCCATATACACCTAGTATAAATATGCCAAATTTTGGATCTAAATAGTAAGTTTAAGGTGGATTTTGAGCTTCTCCAAGTTGCCAAGAAATCATTGAAAGTTAACAATGATATCTACAAGATTCTTAATGAGTACTTGCCTTACAATGCATTTTACAAGTCCTAGACCTATTATTTCAAGAGGGAAAAAAAAACTCAAAAATAATTCTTGATTACTTAATCTATGAATAATAATTATGTTTCATGGAAAGACCTTTTGGACCTATCTTCTATCTGTACACAGGGCAAAGCATGCATTGGAAGCATTGTTTGATGATTGGCATAAAGAGATGGTGTTGAGGGTTCCTAAGAAGGAACTAGGTCATATTATGAATTATAAAATTATAAATATAATCTCAATAAGATATATACACTCTTAAACATGATTCAAATGACTAAACATAAGCTACAAGCTTGGATTATGCACCTATAGCTAGAGGTATTGGTAAATTGGTCCCAGTCAAGAATAAGGTGATTTTTTGTGACCATTTAAAGAATCCAAGTGGATTAAATGACATAATATGATTATATAAATAAAAATAAAGGTTTTTATATACTTTTAAAGTTAATCACCCACCTTGGAAACCTACAGGCAAGGCAAAGGATGCACTTACAGTCATGTAGGAAAGTGGAACACAATCAAGTCATGGGAGTGGATAAGTAGCTTGTAGAGTTAATAAGGAAGAGTTATGGTTTATGATACATAAAAATTATCAAATTAACCTTATAAAATTAATTCCAATGATCCCTAACCAAGCCAAATGTGCCCATTAAGGTTGTCTCAATCCTACCAGCAAGACACAGACAATAAGATGATATAAAAGGGTCTGAAGGTTTGATTTGTATTCATGAATATCAAAGAATTATCCAAGGTGATTTAATGTTAATATAGAGATATAAATACCATTAATACATAATTAAAACTCTTTTACTCATTTTTTTTCTTTCCAAAATTGCAAATCTATCTATAGGCAGGGTATTCAAGGTGACTATCATAGTGGACAAAATAATGGGCAAGAGATTGGGTAAAAGTTTGTATGTGGAAGATTGAGGAGAAGTGGAGTTAAATATTAATTGATATGGTATATTCATTAAAATATAAATTTTTATCAAAATACATCCCTAAATAGACCTTTAATAAGACTTGCAGGGTCGTAGAAATTAACACCTACATGCAGGTAGTCCTTCTCTAAGCCTAGTCTTGTTGTTTTGTACTTTTAGAGACCTCCCCTTAGAGTTAGGAAATATTTTTTGGTATATATTATATATATAATCCTTTAAAAAAATTTGTTTCAATAATGAAACAAGTAAACATGACCCTATTTTGTCTCAAAATAGGGGTAGTTTTTTCATACAAAGCACAATCAACTTGGAGAGGAGTGGTTTTGAGGACCAGAAGACAAAGGGAACTCAAGATAAGGTTTGAGAAGATTAAGGATACATAAAAAAATATATAAATCCCTGATGGAAATTTTTTAGGTAGACAAAACATCCTATACAAGGAGGGTTATAGTCAAACCCCATAGGCAGACTCAAGAGCAAGAGGCCAAATTGAGGGTCAATATGTGTTTTGGCCTAATATATTCTTTCCAATTGTTTTATTAATTATTTTAGGGGTGTATTATAAGTTTTAAATCAATAAAATGTCAAAGGAAACTATAGAAAGGTTAGATGGAGTCTAAAGGTATAGGCAGACCTATTGGTAAGGTCTAGGCCTAGTGCCAAATAGGGGTTAGTCTTCATTCCTACCTCTTAGAGAGCCATTATAATTATTATAGAATGTTATTTGGGTATATAAAAAGGTTTTTTAAACTTATTTTTTTATGTGAACTCACATATAAGATTGAAAACTTGCACAAACCTCTCTAATGCAAGAAATAGAGCTCAAAGGGTAACTTGAAGAGCTCAAAACTTTCATGAGCCTTTGCACAGGATCTAGAAATGTTTGGAGAAGTTGTAGAGGATCCATAAGGAGACATTAGTGTAATTTTGAATAGGTTACAATGTTAAAACTTTATAGACCAAATTTAAGAGTCCAAACCACATTAAACCCTTACAAAACACTCATAATGATCCGATTGGAGAGATAGAGCATTTTAAGCATCCAAATGCTAGGGAATGGCCATGAAACCACCTAGATGATGTAGAGGACTCTCTAGGGATTCCATACATGTGAGAAATATTATGAAATTTTATGAAAAACATGTAAAATGGGGTTTTATTCACAATTTTTTTATTGTGCAAGGTGTATGAGGTTATAGAGGATGAAATCAAGTTTTATAGAAATCTCTAGACTTATAATAACTCCCTATGGTCATTTTATCCCATGTAGAAACTTATAAGTATATGAAAAAGGGCCTCAATTTCAGCTAGTCAAATGTAGCATCATGCACACAAGGGTGAAAAGTGTGAAAACATCCATTTGATGTCCTTTTAAGGAGGAGTTGAAGCATCTAGAGTCATGGATAAGATTTCCAAGTGTCATTAATCCTTTTCCCATGGATTTGAATGGGAAAATGAATATTTTTCAAGGCCAAGTGTTGAAGGTGACTAAAAATAGGGAGTTTCAAGACAATAGTCAATGATTCCTCTTCTCTAGGATTTTATAAATGATTAGGGTTAGAACCAATGCAAGTGATGACATGTATGAAGCCCCCCTATCATATCAATCACTAGACCTACCCCTATTCAGAATAAGGGCTTTTAAATAGAGGCAAATTATAGATGCAATTTATTATGCTAATCTTGGATACTTTATGCCATTTTTCACCATTCTTATGACTTGCTTTGGATCATTAAATCCCCTAACATGTCATGGCTCACCTCACCCCATTTTTCACATGTAAATATAATTTATTCTCTTAAGATGACACTTGTCCAAGTGACCCTTGGACTTCCTTTACTTACTCCTACTCTCAAAGCTATAAATATTCTTTCTCTTGGCTCTTTTGAATATCCTATATTGGTTGATGGGGAAACTCTAGCCAAATTTTTACTTGAATAACTCTAGCTATAATATTGAGTAATGACTTGAATCTTTTTGGTCTAATATAGTGAAATATTATCTTTTCTAGCTTGTACTCTTGATTGTTTGCTAATTTGTAGAAAGTAGATTGTAGAGATATCCTAGAAGTGGTTCATGATTTTATCCCTCTTTGGAATCACTCATCCCCTTCCCAATAATCACATACCTTCTTGAATCTATCATATGAAACATTGATGTAGTAGTGGGTCCTAAATTGTGAGTCTTGTGTGAGAAACACTTTGTTTGTCTTTAAGTAGTGGTTTTAGTCAAGAAGGAGGATGATATATATTGGTACATCACCATATTTGGTTTAAATAGTTTATTTTATAATCCATTTTCATATATTTTTGATAGGTGTAGAATAACTTCAAATAGTGCATCAAGGGGAGTTAGCCCCTCATCCAGAGATTCATTTCTTAATATTATCACCCATAGTAAGAGAAATGTTTCCATGGTGCCACTTGGATGAGGAGATTTAGACATCTCATCAAGGGTGAAATCCAAGTGTCAATATTTTTTAGCATTCTTGATTGGACAATTTGTCCAAGGATTTGAAGAATTCTTGGTGTGTTCTTCAACCAATCAACCTTTTGGAGGCATTTCAATCAACACCAATGGTGACTCCAAGTTGAATCAGTTGGTCAAGCATCCCTAGTTCATCAAGAAATAATTTTTTGGTATGTATAATCCCATTGTTGAGAAATATGGACCTTGTGTTCCTTCATATAGTTTAGATCAAACTCATGTTGTTCATGGAATCCCCTCAAGAAACTCTCCTAATTATCCTTCTCCTAGTCAATCCAAGAGTGTTTGGGAGATAATGTTAGAGTTTGAGAAGCAAATTCTGGATGTAGATAGGTTGAATGATACAAATAGGTATTAATAATAGATTTTGCACAAGGAAGAGTGCTTTTTTAGGAAATCTCAAGTCATGCAATCCATGAAGGAAAGACTAATAAGATGGAGGAGTCAATACACTCAAGTCAATCAACCTTGTATACCTTCATCCATCCCAAGATAACCTTTTCCTATGCAAAAGAAACCCTCCCCTTGTACACCAAATCCTTTCTATTAAACTACTCATATTATTAATCCTTTTCACTTATCAATCCAATACCAAAATAGATTAAAGTAGGCTTCTATGGAAACTAACTACTCCAAGTTCTTAGATTGTGAACCCTCCTTTGAAAAATTCCATCCCATTTCCTTTGGAAACCAACACATACATATTCGAAAAATTCCTTCTCTACGTGTGCAAACACTTCTTACTCTCCCTCAACCTCCTCAAGCCCTTCAATCTGATGTTAAGATTCCAAGTTGGAGAAATGTTTATCATGAACTAGCTCAAAATGTTGAGAAAGTAAATGAAGTTTTTGCCTATCATCAAGAGGAGACTCATGATGTTAAAATTCCAAGTTGGAGTGCTCATCATGAATTAACACAAAATTTTGAATAATAAAAGATAGAAGAAGTTATGCCTATTAGTTTCACATGTTGGAAATATGTCATTCAAATGCAAACACACCCTAAAGAGGAGAGGCATGAAGAGATTGATGAGACTCTTATGGAAATAAATGTTATTTTGATAAGTCATTATCCTACTCCTCAATCTGAAATGTGTTCAAATTATGTAAGTTTTCCAAGATTTTATATGGTGATTGCAAGATGGAAAGAAGAGAATGAAAATGTCCCATTATCCTTCAACCTAGTCAAGGAGTTTTCTTGCCCTCCCACCCTCTCCTTGGAGAAAGTATAAAATGTCATGTAAGGTGGAAGATGAAGTTGAAAAGTTCAAGGGTGGAGAAGATAATCTGAGTGGAAAGGAGGAAACATATCTATATAACCTTGTAGACATGATGAGTTTTCATTATCTCTACTTGATGAACTCCCTTTGGTCATGATGAAGATAGTGAACAATCCATAATGTTGGATGATGAAGAATGCAAGAATGGTGAGCTCTCTTCTCCTTTGTTTGATGGATTTTCATTTTGATTTGATGAAGATAGTGACCAAGACATGGGACATGAGTTGGATGAAGCTCAAGAGCATGATGTTGAGCAGCTAGAGACTCTTTTTTTTAACAAGGAGAGGAATCAAGTTGTTATGATAAAGACATTAAAGAGGGAGATTTGGAATGAGAAAGTGATGAATTTTGGGATAAACTAGAAATGTTTTGTTTTAGTTCAAACATCACACTAGCCACCCTTCCTCAAGAGATCAATGATGAAATAAGAGATAAATTTGACAAGTTTCTCAAAGAGATAGAAAAGAATTAGTTGGTCCATGATGCATACCAAGAGGGCTATGAACCAAATGAGCCCTATAGTGATGAGATTGTAGCCATTGATCCATTGATGGATTACACCTACATGAAGGACCAACATAAAACATGTTTAAAAGATAAATATGAATGCATGGAGGTGGAAGACATGTTTGAACCTAATGCATTGGAATACATGCCAATCAAGATGGAAAACAAGAAGGGTGAGTCATCAAGTTCTCACTCCTACAAACTACTTGGTTACCACCATGAGGTTTCTTTCCAAGAAGTATACCTAAGAAGTTTCCCCTTTGATCCAAGAGGGAGAAAAGTGTATTAGGTTATAGGTACATATTAGTTTGCTTTCATTTGTGTTGTGTTTTTTTTTATAAGTGATTAGTAGCACAAAATTGTTCTTATATTGTTTTATGTTGTATTTTTTTGGTCTTGTTGTTGTTTGTGGTGTGTTTGCTTTATATTTTATTTTGGCATTTCCTTGTTGGTCATCTTCAAGAATCTATTGACTCCATTGGCCCTTGGTTGGATAAGGATACTAACTTCTAACATAGACAAGCATGTTTCCCATAGGAGTTGCCAAAAGTGTTAACCAAAATTGACCTTTGGTCAAATTTGAATCATCCCCTAAATTTATAAAATTTGTAGAAGTTTATCCATGTCTTATAGAGGTTTCATTTTGATCTAGATGTTCACTTTGTACTAGTCAAGTCAATGAAAATCAACCCTAATAAAATAGGGCCAAACTTGGTCAAAGAAATAAAATATGTTTTTCTAGTACTAATATGGTTTTTAATGTGATTTAGGATATTTCTAAGTAATCAAATTGCATTTAACATATTCATTATGCAAAAAAATTGCCTTATAGGCCCATTTTTGAGCTAAGAAAGAGGAATTATATGCATGGATAGAGTGATAAACTTGTAACCAAGATATAAATAATGTGGGAGAGGTCAGAGTATGTCAAATTTAGGTTTGTGGTAGTTCAAAATTTAGTTATGGTTAGAAAAGGGGAGTTTTTCCTTATTTTTAGGCCCTCTTGGGTACTTGTACATTCCCCATTATTTGATATATAGCTAAAAATGTGGGTTTGGTGTATCTTCACATCCCCACACCCATTTTAACATTTTAAATTCAAGGAGAATGCAAAAAGATGCATCTACAACTCATTTTTCTTCCTTTTCCTCTTGGCATGCAAAGGAAGGTCAACTTAAAGCACTTGATATAGAAGGTACAAGTAGAGTTGGGAGGAGTGATTATAAAAGTAGATTTTAATATAAATAAACTTCATTTTCATAATATAATTTTTTGTTTTTGTGCCTCCTTCTTTATGAAAATCAGTAACAATCCAAGAAGCCTTTTATAGAATTGCATTAAAGGGAGGTATACTTATGCATATGTTTCTAATTTTTAAAGGTTATTGGAGCTATGTGATATTGATGAGGTGTTTTTATGATGTAATAAGGCTCTATACATTATTTTTTAAATATATAACACTTCACCTCTCCTTTTATTTGAATGAGTTTTCAAATAGTGCTAGTTTAATGAAGTTTGCAAAGTTGGGTGCAGGTCCTATGTTTTTCCAACATCAAGGGAGATTCAAGGTGGTGATAATGTAATTTAGGTTAATGTGTGAAGATATATTTAATGTAATAATCTTGTGGAAAGTCCAACTATCACCCTTCTGAATTCATATTGCCCATCTTCACCTTGTTTGTTGCCTTCTCACTTTTAGTCAAGTTTTTGCTTGTTTCATGGAGGTTGTAAGGATGTGAGAGAATTAGGAGAACATGGTGGAATCCATTTTTAGCTTTAACATTCCCAAATAGTTTTTTTTTCACGTCATGAATATCTAGGATGGTATATAAGCAATTTTTCACTTCAAAGAAAGTTATCTCCATTTTGGGCTCTCAATCCCTAAGTGTAGAAAACAGAGATCCTATAGCTTTTATGGATTAATTTTTGACTGGGTGGAAGAATATTTCATCAATTTTCGTGTTTTGGCATTGTATCCCTATCCACTTAGTGAAACTATTCCAAATTTGGGAGCCAAAGAGTAAGTGGAAGGTGGATTTTGAGCTTCTCCAAGTTGCCAAGAAATCACTGAAAGTTAACAGTGATATCTATAGGATTCTTAATGAGTACTTGCCCTACAATGCATTTGAAAAGTCCTAGACCTATTATTGAAAGAGAGATTTTTTTTGAATAACTCAACAATCAATCCTGAGATCTTAAGCTATGAATAAGAGTTATGTTGCATGAAAAGACCTTTTGGGCCTATCCTCTATCTGTACATAGGGCAAAGCATGCATTGGAAGCAATGTTTGATGATTGGCATAAGGAGATGGTGTTGAGGGTTCCTAGGAAGGAAATAGGTCCTATTATAAATTATACAAAGCTAAATAAAATATAAATAATCTATATACACTCTTAAACATGCTCCAAATGACTAAACACAAGCTACATGCCTGAATTATGCACCTATAACTAGAGGTATTGGTAAATTGGTCCCAATCAAGAATAAGATGATTTTTTGTGACCATTTAAAGAATAAAAGTGGATGAAATGGCATAATAGTATTCTAAAAATGAAACTAAAGGTTTATATGAACTTTTCAAGTTAATGACCCACCTTGGAAACCTATAGGCAAGGCAAAGGATGCACTTACAGTCATGTAGGAAAGTGGAACATAGTCAAGTCATGGGAGTGCATAAGTAGCTTATTGAGAAAATAAGAGAAGTGAGGGTTTATGATCCTTACAATGGATAAATTAACCCTTATAAACTTTATTCACATTATCCCTAACCATGACAAATGTGCCCATTAAGGTTATATTAGTCCTACCATCAGGACACAAGCAATAAGATGATATAAAAGGGTTTGAAGGTTTGATTTGTCTTCATGAGTCTACAAGAATTATCCAAGGTGATATAATTATTATACACACACACACACACACACACACACACACACACACACACACACACACACACACACACACACACACACACACACACACACACACACACACACACACACACACACACACACACACACACACACACACACACACACACACACACACACACACACACACACACACCATTAATACATAATTCTAACTCTTTTATTCATTTTTTCTCTAGCCAAACTTGCAAATCCATCTATAGGCAGGGTATTCAAGGTGACTGTCACAGTGGACAAGACAATGGGCAAGAGATTGGGTAAGAGTTTGTATGTGGGAGATTGAGGAGAAGTGGAGTGAAATATGAAGGGATATATTAGGTTCTTGAAACCATAAAATTTTATCAAAATAATTCCATAAAGAGACCTTTATCAAGACTTATAGGGTCTTAGAAACTAACACCTACATGCAAACAATCCTTCTCTAAGCCCACTCTTGTTATTTTATAATTTTGGAGACCTCCCCTTGGATTTATGAGCTAATTTTTGGTATATATTATCTATATGAGATATATAAACCTTTAAATTGGTTGGCTTAAAAAATAAACAATGAAATATTCCCATATTCTGTCTCAGAATAGGGGTAGTTTCTTCATACAAAACACAAACAACTTGGAGCAAAGGATTGGTTTTGAGGACTAGAAGATAAAGGGAACTCAAGAGAAGGTTTTATAATATTAATGATACCTAAAAAATTATATAAATCCCTGATATAAAGTTTGGATGTAGATAAAACATCTTATACAAGGAGGGTTGTAGTCAAACCCTATAGGCAAACTCAAGGGCAAAAGGCCAAATTGAGGGCCAATATGTGTTTTTGCCTAATATATGATTTACAATTATTTTATTCATTATTTAAGGGGTGTATTAAAATTTTTCAAGCCATAAAAGGTCAAATTAAACCATGGAAAGGTCAAATGGAGTCTAAAGGTGTAGGTAGACGTATTGGTAAGGTCTAGGCCTAGTGCCAAACAAGGGTCAATCTTCATTCTTACCTCTTAAAGAGTCATTATAATTCATTTATAATTTTATTGGGGCATATAAATAGGTTTTTTAACCTTAGTATTTTAGGTTAACTCCCCAAGAAGCCATTATAGGCTTGAAAACATGCATAGACTTCTCAAACGCAAGAAATGGAGCTCAAAGGGCAACTTGAAGAGCTTAGAAATTTAATGAGCCTTTGCATGGGATATAAATTTTTTTGGAGAAGTTTTATATGGTCCCTAAGGAGTGATTATTGGAATTTTTAAGAGGTTCCAATGTTCAAACTTTATAAACCAAGGTTAAGAGTCCAAACCACTCTAAACCCTTGCAAAACCCTTAGAGTGATTCGATTGGAGAAATAGAGCATTTTAAGCATAAAAATGATATGGAATGTCCATGAAACCACCTAGATGATGTATATTACTCTCCAAGGCTTCTATACGTGTGAGAAAGATGTATGGATTTTTTTGAAAAGCATGCAGAAAGGGGTTTTATTCACCAATTTTTATTGTGTAGGGTGTATGAGGTTCCAGAGGATGAAATCAAGTTTGATGGAAATATATAGACTTATAGTAACTTATGTTAATTTTATCCTATGGATAAACTTATAGGTATTCAATTTAAGGCCTCACTTTTAGCCAGTCAAAGCTGGCATTATGCACACAAGGTTGAAAAGTGTTAAAAACTCCATTGGATGTCCTTTTAAGGAGGATTTGAAGCATCTCAAGTCATGCATAATATTTAAAAGTTTAATTAATCATTTTTCCATGGATTTTCATGGGAAACTAAATATTTTTCAAGGCCAAGTGTTGAAGGTGACTGAAAATAGGGAGTTTCAAGACTACAGGCAATGATTCCTCTTCTCCAAGAGTTTCTAAATGATTAGGGTTATAAATAATACATGGGATTATATGTATTAAGTCACCCCATATAATTTAAATCACCATATATTCCCATATTTAGAATAAGTTCATTCAGATAGAGTTAAATTATAGAGGTAGTTTCTTATGCCATTCCTAGAGACTTTGTGCCAATTTTCACCATTCTTATGAATTATTTTGGACAAGTAGGCCCCATGACATGGCATGGATCACCTCACCCCATTTTTAAAATTTAAATTTAATTGATTATATCAATGTGACACATGTCTAAGTGACCCTTAGACTTCCTTTGCTTGCTCCTTCTCTCAAAGCTATAAATATGTATTCTCTTGGCTCTTTTGAGTAGCCTCTATTGGTTGATGGGGAAAATATGGCCAAATTTTTATTTCAAGAACTCTTGAAGAAATATAAAAATGTTATTACCATTAATATACTATAATATTGAGTAATGACTTGAATATTTTTGGTCTAGTCTAGTGAAATATTATCTTTTCTAGCTTGTACTCTTGATGGTCTACTAATTTGTAGAAAGGAGATTATTACAAGTCTTTGCTAGTATAATTTTATAAGTGTAGAGATATACTATAAGTGATTAATTATTGTATCCCTCTTTAGAATCATTCATACCTTTCCTAAAAATCACATTCCTTCTTGAATCTATCATATGAAACATTAATGTAAGAATGGCTCCTAAGTTGTGAGTCTCATCTAAGAAACACCTTGTTTATCTTTAAGTAGTGGTTTTAGTCAAGCAAGAGAATGATATATATTGGTACATCACCATATTTAGTTTAAATATTTTATTTTCTAATATATTTTCATCTATAGTTGATAGGTATAGAATAACTTCAAAGAGTGCATCAAGGGGAGCTAGCCCCTCATCTAGAGATTCATTTCTCAATATTGTCACCCATAGAAAAAAAAAATTCCATGGTGCCACTTGGATGAGGATACTTAGGCATATTCTTAGGGGTCTAAATCCAGGTGTTAATAGTGCCATATGGGTGATGATAACATCCTTATAAAGGATGATACACACTAATCAAGTGAGCAAAACTAAGAACTATCGACAACAAGGACATATGACACTTTGAATAATGAACACAAAGCCTCGAATAACAAGTAAATTACATATATCAACCCATGAAGTCTATATGAATGAAAATTAAAATGGACCTACATTCCCACAATGTGTTCCCCATTCTTTACGACCCTTTATAGATCCATAAATCTAATGTAAATATTAGGTACTTGTGTGAGATAGTAGGTGGCACTAGAAGTATATGATATAATGAGACCTCCTATCCCAGTCTACTAGACTATCACACCCCAATGGTCCCTGGCTCAATAATGAGGGCAATTTTAGAGTTTGAACTTTGGCTAAGATAAGAAATGAGAGAAATATAGATCATGTATTTTAGAGTGATCTAAATTTTAAGATTATTTTTTCCTTTTTATCATTACATTTTATTTATTTTAGTATTTTGATTTTAAATATTTTGTTTTTTTTATATTACTCCTCCTCCATATGGATTAATATATCCAAACATGAGTCAAATAGGTGACAAACACAAGATATACTACACTTGGTCACTAGAGAAAATAAGCTAAAGACTAGTTTGTCTAAATATTCCTAGACTTATCCACAAGTAAGTGTGAAATCTCAAATTTGACGTATGCGTGCCTCAAATGAAAGGAAACAAGGGACATATGGGCATCATGAGAGATCCATCCATGTATTAAGTGATACAATGTGGAATATTCTTGTAACTAATTAAAAGAAGGTAAAATAGTGTTATGAAAGGGATATGACTATGCTATGATAGTCATGTCACTAGAGAAGCCATATGAACCTATAATTGATCTAGCACAAGCACCAATGAAATTAGTATTCATTCCAACAGAGGGGAAAATAATTTAAATATATTTGAATGTGGTAATTTTTGAGGAGAGTCTGTTCTTATGTATGGTTTTAACTCAAAATCACAAGATGAATAATGATGATGTGAATGTTAAATAAGGGGGAAAATAATCATAATGATACTAAGGCAAATAATGACATAGAAAGATAATAATGAAAGAGATATCTAAGAATCAAAATAAAAAAAGGCCAAGTGTAATAAAATCAAAGAAAATAATTTGGCTAGTAAAAGGTTGTTTTGAAGAAGATCTGGTCTTATCCAAGGTATTACAATGCAATTCACAAATTATAAAGTGAAATAAAAGAAAAGAATCCAAAGGAAAGAATGGTGCTAGTAAAATGTGTTTGTGAGGAAATCCTATTCCTATCTAAGCTTTTACAATGCAACTCATAAACTATAAAGTAAAATAAAATGAAAAAAAAGTTGATTGGCATTAATGAAATATTTAAGGTAATTTTCAAGAAGCTAATCATGTTGGAATTCCTTCAATATATAATTGGCTAAATCCTCTAGTTGTGATATGGATTATCTAAGAAGTTGGTTTGTATCATTCAAGCACATCACCAAAAAAGATTTTGGCTAAGAGCTTGGTGGTAGTAAAGGTGTTGGTTTCTACCCATTCCTTATAGATATTTTTAAAATATTTAAGGTAGTGGGATATTTAGTTCCATCATATGTGATATTTGGAGATATGTTTCAAATGTTTATGGATGCAATTAATGGATCTAAAGGGTTTTTAGACACTAGAAAACCGTACTAGGTGTCCAAATCCCTTAGGACTCTTTAGGGACCACCTAACCCTTATTGACCTACTAATCAACCTTTTAGACCCTGAACCTAGTTAAATACTTAGTTAACTAAACTCATTAACCAAGACATTAACCCACCTATTTTAACTTACCTTGATCCATTTTCCTTTGGACACTCGACCATTGATGGTCAACTTAACTATTGATGGTTATCTTGACCTTTGATGATTAGGTCCTCACCTCCCTAAACTGTCACTAGCTGTGTGCAAGATAATGAGGTATAATTTAATATGTTCACCTTTTACAATAATAAAAAGCTTTAAAGCATCAAAATCAATAGGCCTACCCTCTAAGGAACCTTATATCCTCCATCTCTCTTTGCCTAGAAAAGGAGGGGAATAAGAGGTGAGATAGGAGTATCATCATAAACATTCTTGCATATAGGTATTTAAGATTTCTAGCATCTAATATTTCTTCAACAACTCAACAATAGAAAAAGAGACCTAAACCTCTATCAAATTTGATTTTGGGGACAAAGTAATATTAATCTAGCAAAATTTCCCTAGTATTCAACCATCAACCATCTAGCAAGCTACAGGTATATTGTACTTGTTCTTTATTTCATTAGATTTCTATACCCCTTGATCTTATCAGACCTATTTACACCTTGTTTTTTAGCTTCTAGATCCTTAACAGAACTATTATCAGACTATTGACCTATTCTACAACTTCTCTTTTGAGTAACCTTCAAGAATCCATAGGTAACCACTGATGGTTAGCACAATTTTTGATGGTCACCCCAACCATCGAAGGTTACCCAACCATTAATAGTCAGCTTAACCACTGACAGTCAACCTAACTACTGATAGTCACTGTGGCATAAAATAAAAGCAAGTTATTTTTAGCCTCTTAACCCCAACCAAACCTAACTTTTTGTGTTCCTACCTATTCACATACCTTTTTCTAATTTTTTGAACCTAACTTCACCTAATTTAGCACAAATATTAACCCAATTTTACTATATTTAGTCATTTAATTTAATAAGCATTCCACTTTCTTCTTGTATTGCATTTCATTTTCTTTATGCAATTACCTTACTTTTAACTCTTTCAACTTGATTGTTATTAAGAGTGGATTGATAGCCATCATAGAATTATCAAACTTATTGTATCTAGATCACACTAGGCACTCCACCCAACTATCTTGCTAACAACCCTTTTGTTAGTGGTTTCTTATCTACCAGTTATTCCTTCCAAGCCAAAGAGGATTTATCCATCTTCATCTAGATTATTTGCACATTACCAACCATATATTTATATGACACCCTTATTACTAGTTTTTAATCTTCTTTCAAAATTAATAAATGAGCATAAATTAAGAGAAACATTTTGGCATGCTCTGTGGGAGCCTAACATCATCTAGGTGCCCCTTTATTTCTTCCTTTATTCTATGCTCATCCAAAAAAATTTGAAATTTCTTTTAGGCTTAAAATAAACCTTACATAGGAGGTGTATGGAAGTTGGAGGTGGAGGGATGGCTGCACGCGGTGGAGGATCAGGCGGCCCCGTTGACAGGCCCCAGGCATGAGGCGGAGACCCCTGGGGCGAACTTCCACGGCCAGGAACATTTCTATAAAAGTGAGCGCTCATGGCTCACTAAAGTCAATGGATGCCTTTTGAGGACCCAGGACCGTCCTGTATTGGTCATCCCACAGGAAGCTGTCCATGATGATGTGGAATACTTGTCAGCACACACTCTAATATGCAAATTTCTGGGTATTAGAATCCCTGTGACAGCATTAGAGTCCTGGATTCGCCACTCCTGGGTCATTGAAGGAGATTTTGATCTCATGCTGGCAGGAAATGGATATTTTCTGGTAAGTTTTTCCTCTGTTTCTGATAGACATCGCATTTTTGAAGGAGGGTCCCTACTTCTATGAAAGAGTGGGCCTGTTTCTTAAACCATGGCACATGGGTTTCAACTCAGCTGATGAACTCCCAGCCTGTGTCCCAGTCTGGGTCCGTCTTCCGCGGCTTCCGTTGGAATTTTGGCGGGAAGATATCCTCAGACAGATTGGGGCAATGTTGGGTAAACCAACAGCTATTGCACACCAGTCACTTGACAAGAAGATTATTTCATATGCTAGAATTTGTGTTGACATGGATTTAAATAATCCGCTACCAGATTCTTTAGAAATTTGCATGGGATCCTTGTCTTGGATACAACAGCTTGATTACGAATCCATCCCCTTCAGGTGCCGACTTTGCCATGTTTATGGACACCTTCATCGGCAGTGCCCCTTGGCGGTCAAAACCAATGACAATGGTATAAATGCTGGAATGACTTTTACAGCTGATTCTGGGAAAGGAAGTGGGCGCAGAGATTTGGCAGAAAACACCAAATCTTTACCTGATAAATTTGATAAAGGGAAAAATGCTATTTCTCCAGGTTTGGCGCCAAGTGCTGGAGAACAATTTTATGCTGGAATGGATGGTTTCATGCCAGTCAAAAAGCGTGCAAGAGGTCGGGGACCAAGGCATGGAAATTTTGAGAGACAAACAGACCTGGGGTTTAATAGATTCGAAGCTCTAGACTGCATGGTCATTGAAGATGGAATCCCGATGGAGGAGCAGGGGGAAGAGATGTTGCAACCTAGACAGGTCTCTGAATTCAACGGAACTCTTAATGGACAAGGTCAAGTGCTTCTTGATTGCTCTCTTCAATAGGAGGGAGGTCCTTCTGAGGCTCATTATGAACAGCCTGAGAAGGATGTGAGCTGGGCAGATTTGGCCAAAGAAGGGGATGCTGGAAAAAAAGGAAAAGGAGCCAGCAGCACTCTTGGTCTTTTGCAAAAACAATTCAAGAAAGCCAACTCGGCTGCTCCTTCCAAAGCTGGAAGAAGAAAGGATCAAGATAGATTGAAACTTACTGGTGAATTGCTGGTGGAAACAGGGGTTGTCAAAACCATGGATGAGCACTTCCCTCAACCCACCCAATGATAGTTCTGTCATGGAATGTAAGGGGATTGCATAGCTCCCCTAGACAAAAGGCTTTGCGTAATTTGATCTGGGATAACTCTCCGGATATCCTCTGTATTCAGGAGACCAAATTGTCGGTTGAAGCATTTTCTGCTTGTATGTTAAATATCTGGCCTAGCGGTCAATGGCAATGTATTGGCGCTTGCGGGTAGTGCCGGAGGTTTAGCTCTGGGTTGGAATCCAAGGAAAATTCTACCTATTCATTGGATTTCCAACTTGTCTGCCTTAACTATGTTGGCTTCTTCTCTTGACACCGGGGAAAGATTTCTTATCACCAATGTTTATGCCCCTGTTGATATTGCTGGCCAATTGCAGCTATGGGAGCACATTCGTTACATTCGTAGCCTTCACCCATTCATGCCGTGGATAGTTGCTGGAGATTTCAATGCGGTGCTGAATCTTGAGGACAAAAGAGGTGGCTTGAATCGGCTGGGGTCCCTCTGCTGATTGCCTTCGCCACAATGTTGAAGTGTTGCGTCTATCTGATGTTAGACCCTCTAATGGACTATTCACTTGGAGCAACAGAAGGACAGGTAACGCTGCCATATCCGAACGTCTTGATAGATTTTTAGTTTCCTGTTTTTGGCTATCTAGTGCCTTTTCTATCAATTCTAAAATTTTGGACTGGAGGGGTTCCGATCACTGGCCTATCAAGCTGGTCATTGGCTATATAGAAAGGCCCAAAAAGCCTCCTTTCAAGTTTCAGATGATGTGGCTTAGAGATACTTCCCTTCACGACCTCATGGCGCAGTGGTGGAGACAGGGAGGGCCTGCGTATGGTACAGCTATGTATTCATTTCTTAAAAAGCTCCAGTATGTTAAAAGAAAATTGCAGGGCTGGAATAGAAGTAGTTTTGGGAATCTACAATGTAAGAAAAAGATGGCACAAGAGCAGCTCGATAAGATAACCAGGCAAATAAGAGAATGCAGTTTCTCGGAGGTGCTTCGTCTGGAAGAAGCCAGTGCTGCCAATGTCTTAGCGGAATGGGAACTTAGGGAGGAGATCTACTGGAAGCAGAAGGCTCGCAATGATTGGCTTCAAGAGGGAGACAAGAACACGGCATTCTTCCATAAGTCTGTGCAGGCCCGGCGCAATGGGAACTTTATTACTTCTCTTGTTTCTCAAGATGGTACTTGCCTAACCTCTTCCCAAGCTATTAGCAAAGAAGCTGTCCGGCACTTTTCGGCTCTGTTTGCTAGTGATCATATACCAGATGAGGGGACTGAAAATACTGTTTTGTCATGTATTCCTCCTTTGGTGAATGAGGAAATGAATGAATGCCTTATGCGGCCAATTGCTTTGCCTGAAGTTGAAGAGGTTGTTTTCAGCATGAAGAGAGGTAAAGCCCCCGGTCCTGACGGATTCCCGGCTGAATTCTTTCAGGATTTTTGGGACATTATAAATCATGACTTAATGCAGGTGATACAGGAATCTTATTCCAACAGAGAAATGCTCAGAGCTTTGAATGCCACGTTCTTGGCTCTTATTCCAAAGAAAGAACAGGCTGATAAATTGGAGATGTATAGGCCAATTGCGCTTTGTAATGTCATTTATAAAATCATCTCCAAAATTATTGCTCAAAGACTGAAAGGATTCCTCCCTCGCCTTATTTCGGAGGAACAAGGTGGATTTGTTGCAGGTAAGCAAATTTTGGATGGAGTGGTGATTGCGGCTGAAGCAATCCACTCTATGAGTACTTCTCAAGATAAAGCTATGTTTATTAAGCTGGACCTTGCCAAAGCCTACGACAGAGTCAGCTGGAGATTTCTGAGCAAAGTCCTTCTTGCTTTTGGTTTTGATCAGGATTGGATCAGCTGGGTGTTCAGTTGTATCACGACGCCCTCCTTTCGGTTCTTATTAATGGAGCCCCTACGGAACTTTTTGGGGCCTCGAGAGGTCTTCGCCAAGGAGATCCGCTCTCACCTTATTTGTTCATCATTATGGCTGAAGGGCTTGGACGGCTTCTCAAGTTTTGGACTGCTCAGAATACCATTCAGGGCTGGAAATGGGGAAATGGCATTACTACCTTGACTCATCTCCAATTTGTTGATGATACCATTTTAGCTGGCAAAGCTAGGATCCGTGAAGCTGAAGCTTTCCGTCACACCCTTGACAACTATCTGGAGGCTTCGGGACAATTGATTAATGAGCACAAGTCCTCCATTTTCTTCTTCAACACGCCTGAAGTTATCCAAAGAAGAATTGCTGCCATTCTTAGATTCCAAATTCAAGCCCTTCCTGTTGTATATTTAGGCATTCCCATTGTTGTTGGGCGGTAGCCCAGACGTTTTTGGCAGAATGTGTTGGACAAGTTAAGACGGAAAATCAGCCATTGGACCCATAGATGGCTCTCCACTGCTGGTCGTGTTATTCTTTTGCAATCTGTTATTCAGGCGCTGCCCATTTACCGGTGCATGATTCAAACCGCCCCAGTCTACTTCCTTAAAGAATATGACGCCCTCTCTCAGAGATTTCTTTGGAGTGGGAATCTTCAAAACACTAAATGGAGTCTCATCAATTGGGACACGGTGTGTAGACCAAAGAAGGAAGGAGGCCTGGGTCTTCGTTCAGCTATCTTAGGCAGCCAAGCCTTGGCCGCTAAGTTATACTGGAGGTGGTGCTCTAACCACTCTGCTCTGTGGGCCAGAATTTTAAATGCTAAGTACTTCCTGGGCATTACGCCTCATGACATGGTTAGACTTCCTCTTGCTGGTAGAGGGTCGATGGTGTGGAGCACCCTTAAGGTTGGAGCGCAGTTGGTGAAACAAAGTCTTTTCTGGGTGTGCAATAGTGGGACTGAAGCTCTGTTCTGGGAAGACTCTTGGAATGGTGAACTGCCTCTGTTAGTTTCTCATCCTCAGTTACAGCCTCTTGCTGATATCTGTATCTCAGCTGGATGGGATACTGTGATGCATTATAAGGAAGCTATCAGCCTGGGTTTGGCTATTGGATATAGATGGAAACACTCTTCTGATTAGCCTCCGGGAGGTTCTGCTGAGATTAGAAGTGAGTTATGTCATGTCCTTCAGTCTAGAGAATGCAATTATCTTCAGGGCAGAGATGTTCTTGCCTGGGGGGGAGATACAACTGGCCAGTACTCTGTCTCGTCTGGTTATGCTCTCTTGATCAAGCAAGCTTTCATTGGTAATCAATTTTTATGGGGGAAAAATGTCTGGAACCAGATCTCTTGGCCCAAATGTAATTTTTTTCTGTGGACTCTTACTCACAACAAGTGCCTGACCTAGGATAACTTATGTAAACGTGGTTTTCAGGGGCCTTCGGTCTGTGTTTTGTGCTACAATAGTGAGGAGACAGGGGAGCATTTATTCTTCCAATGCCCCTTTGCTATTCAGTTCTGGCACTTGTGGTGGGCTGCTTGGGGCGCCCCCTGCTGTCATGTTCATTCTCTGAGTGAATTTTGGAAACATTTGAGACCTGCGCCTGTTAGGAACTCCCTGTTGCAGAGTGCTTGGACTGTCGGCCCTTCCTTCATTCTATGGAATTTGTGGCTTGAGCGCAATAGGAGAATCTTCAGGGGAGAGCGCCTGGAGTGGCGCCAGCTGTGGTCTAACATTCTCAACTCCTTGCAGGAAACTCTGCGCGCTAAGTGTGTGGAGGGCGCGGATTGGAATGATGAGGTGGACGGTCAACTCAAGCGGCTGGGGCTGAGTCTAAAGCCTGGTAATGATTTGGCGCTAGACTGTGGTGCGCAGTATGGGCGGAATGCCAAAACACATCCGGTTAATAGAAATGGTCGCTGGACTCGCCCTGAACCTGGCTTTATCAAAGTGAACACTGATGGTTCCTCGCGGGGGAACCCAGGGGAGGCTGGTATTGGGGGTATTGCTCGGGACAGTCTCGGCTGCATACAATTTCTTTTCTCGATCTACAAAGGCTGTCACACAAACAATCTCATGGAAGCCATGGCGATTCTGGAGGCTTTGAAATTCTGTTGTCAACAGGGTTGCTACAATATCATCTGCGAATCCGATTCGTAAGTGGTGATTAATTTGCTGAATAACGGTAATGCTGGTATTATGGATTGGCATCTTAACCTTACTATTCTTCAGATTAGGCATTTAAGTTCCTCTTTGAATTCTATTGTTTTCAAACATATTCCACGTGAATGGAATGGTGTTGCTGACCGCCTTGCCAAATGGGCTTCGGTGAATGGTCCCATGTGGAGTATTACTAACCCGGGAATGCTCTCTGCTAGTATGTTTCAGGAGTTGGTTCATTTCGTGAACCAGGAGAATGATGTGTAATTTTGGTCTTTTCGTTTTCTTAATATATTTTTACCCCTGTTAAGTTCAAAATAAACCTTACATACATTGATTGCTTACTTGTTTTAGTTAATTTAGTAACTTAAAATAAAATTAATTAATCATATTTTCACTCTTGTTATCACACACTTTACCAAACCACATAATCAATCAACACATCAAAACAATCTTGAGACAAGGCCCAACTAGGATTTTATCACCTATCAATAAACCTTACCCTTTCTTGACAATCCTTATTGGAGGTCATTACCAAGGGGAGAACCAACTCGACTCTCTGGTTGAGTATAAAATCTAAAATTTAGTATATCTTGGCTAAGCACCTAACACCCTTATCACTATGGTGTGTGAAGTGAGGGGGTAGGCCCCAATATCAAGCCACGTAATCAAGTTCAATACAAATTCTTCTTTTTGAACACCTAAACATAACCTGAAACCAACCTTATATTTTCTCTTTAGTACCTAAACTATAAACCCAATTGCTTCTTCACACTTTTTAAGGCATAAGCCAAAAGTGATATAAAAAGAATCCTAAGTTTTAAATGCTCTTCTAGTGTATGTTTGGATTGTCTTGAGATTCTTTTACTTTTACTTGATTTGTTTTTTGAGGTGTGAGTTTTTTTCATTTCTTTTCTATTCCTCTCATGGTCTTTACTAGACAAAAATTGAGGATTCAAAGCAACCAAGAACCACAATCTTCCTCCTCCTCTTATTCCATGGAGTATACTTCTGATGTTGTGAGTTCTTCTCATCTTCCTCCCCCCTACCATGCCTTAGATAGTTGTTGAGGGTGATACATATTTTTTCTACCTTCCTTGATAACAACCCTATGGCCCTCCAACATTACCTTAACACCTTATCCCATCTCATCCATTTTTCTTTAGTTCTTCTCATGGATCCACCTTGTTGGGTGAATATTTTGTCATCAACTAAATGAAGGAAAAATGGGTATATCAACCATAGTATAATGAGATAAATCTCTCCTCTCAGCAAGGGGAAGCTCCCTATAAACTATAATATACTACTATAAATTGAAAATAGACTCAAGGGTGAGATCATACCATTCATCTCTCTTTTTTTAGAGATGATGTTCACAAGGCAAAGGAAAATTCTTGTACAATAACTAAAATCAATCCTCTTCTTTCAAAAATTATGTTCAATAAATAATAAGAAAACTTCATGGGTAGTAACTAGATCAACAAGAAACTCACAAAAGCACAAAGTCTTTTATTTCTTCTCTTACTGATTTAGGACTAATAAAACTGTAGACTGGAGTGGAGATCAAAGTCTCCACTAAAAACCACAATAGATTATAAGATCAAAAGGATAAAAATAGTACAAATCCTTTCTAATACCCTTTTCACCAAAACACATGAAATACAAACTAAAGGTAATTATAGCAGCACAAAGTCTTCATAATTAACTTTAGAACATCTTCCCAATAATTTCCACACACTTTGCTTATTTAATCAAATAGATGATATATTATTAGGAGAAATGACATAAGAACAATTCCATAAATAACACAAGTCATTCCAATGCAAAGTTTGAAAAGTAACCCGCTTTTCTCATTCATTTAAAAAACTATGATTTACAATCTGAGCTCAAAGTCTCAAAAGGCATCTCAATTTTGGCAGAGTTTTTGCTTCTAATTACAAAAATATATCATTACAAAATAGGCTCTTTTTTTTAATATATATAAGACTTGAAGACTCTTGTCATGTGTAATTACATGTAAGTACCTGCACTGGTGGTGGAAATAATGGGTGGAGTATCAGTTAAAACTACACATGCTGCTGAATGATTGAAGGTAGAACTTTCTCTAATATCAAAAGATAGAGATGAAAAATTGGGGATTGATCCTAAGGAATGAAGAACATATCCATAAGTTCCTTTTATAGATATTGATGCTAATGTAAGTACTTCTATCCTCCCACCTTCGTTGTCAGCTTATATTCCCAAAAGGAAAAAATAAGCCATCTCCCCAAATGACTTCAATTTCACTAAAATGGTATTAGCCAAAGTCAAGACTCCCAAAAAGACAAAAATTATTTCAAAGATGATTGAGGATAAAGGTCATAAATTTCTAAAAATATAAAAACCTCCACAAGATGCAACTCTTAACAATTTTGATGTAAATGAGTACTCTATCTCTTGAATTGAGTTAGGGAAAATAACTCATGAAACTCTGTTGTGGTTTTTAGTGGAGACTTTCATGAGTTATTTTCCCTAACTCAATTCGAGAGATAGAGTACTCATTTACATCAAAATTGTCAAGAGTTGTATCTTATGGAGGTTTTTCTATTTTGAGAAATTTGTGCCCTTTATCCTCAATCATATTTGAAAGAATATTTGGCTTTTTGGGAGTCTTGACTTTGGCTAATACCATTTTAGTGAAATTGAAGTCATCTGAGGAGATGGCTTATTTTTTCCTTTTGGGCATATAAGCTGACAACCAAGGTGGGAGGGTAGAATTACCTACATTAGCATCAATCTCTATAGAAGGCACTTTTGGAGATGTTCTTCATTCCTCAGGATCAATCCCCAGTTTGTCATCTTCGTCTTTTGATATCAGAGATAGTCTACCTTTGATCATTCAGCAGTAGGTGTAGTTTTAACTAATACTCCACCCATTATTTCCACCACCAGTGTTGGTGCTTACATGTAATTAAACATGACAAAAGTACATGTGAAAATGTCCAAAGTCAACAAAGACTTTTATCTTTGACTACGTCATAATATTTAAGTCTTACATAAATCTTCAAGTCTTCTCTATATAAAAAAAGAGAGCCTCTTTTGTAAAGATATCTTTTTGTAATCAAAAGCAAAAACATTGCCAAAATTGAGATGCATTTTGAGACTTTGAGCTCATATTGTAAATCATATTTTCTTGAATGAATGAGAAAGTGGGTTAATTTTTAAACTTTGCATTAGAGCGACTCGTGTTATTTAAGGAATTCTTCTTATGTCATTTCTCCTAATAATATCTCATCTATTTGATTAAATAAGTAGAGTGTGTGGAAATTATTGGAAAGATTTTCTGAAGTTAATTATGAAGACTTTGTGCTTCTATAATTACCTTTATTTTGTGTTTTGGTGAAAAGGGTATTAGAAAGGCTTTGTATTATTTTTATCCTTTGTGATCTTATACTCTGTTGTGGTTTTCAGTGGAGACTTTGAGCTCCACTTCATTATACATTTTTATTAGTCCTAAATTAGTAAGAGAATCAACAAAAGACTTTGTGTTTTTATGAGTTTCTTGTGGATCCAGTTACTACCAAGGAAGTTTTCCTACTATTTACTGAACATCATTTCTGAAAGAAGAGGATTGCTTTCAGTTATTGCATAGGAATTTTCCTTTGCCTTGTGAATATCATCTGTAAAAAAGAGAGATGAATGGTATGATCTCACCCTTGAGTCTATTTTCAGTTTATAGTAGTATATTGTAGTTTATAAGGAGCCTCCCCTTGCTGAGAGGATATATTTATCTCATTATACTGTGGTTGATATACCCATTTTTCCTTCAGTTAGTTGATGATAAAATATTCACCCAACACACCTTATGGTATGCCTCCCCCTATTATGATTGGTGTTACCTCTACCCAAATTTTGATCACCCAAGCATCTTCTTCAAATAATATCCCATCCACCACCACCACCTAGACCCAATCCAACATCCCAACCAATAGCCAAACACCTCCTACACCAACCATTACTTCCAACATAAGGGAAACGCCACCTCTTATTAACATACCTCATCCACCATGGGGGTATCTTCTACCCCTATTTCCACAATTCATCTCATTACTACCAATCCACCAATTTCTACCCCTCTTCAAAATTTGGTACTTTCTATACCTCCTACCCTTCCACATATTAACACAAGGGTTACTACTCAACCCCAACCAATTACCAACCCATCCATACCTCCAAATCAACCCATATCTATCCCACAACAAGTACCCATGACATCCTACCAATATGTTCCTAATCCACAAAGATATATAACACCTTCTACCCAACCTTTTATGCCCATCGACCCTTATGTGGCACCATCTCAACCTCCTATGACCACATACCAATATGTGGCCTCCTCTCAACCTTCCATCACTTATCCATATATTGTTTCCACCCAATGTCAACAAAATCCCCACATAATTATGGAGTTCCTTAACCTCAAACAGATTTAGTCAAGATATTAATGGATAAAATGACCAAACTGGAGTCATCTATGTTTGGGGCCAATAACATTTTATCCTATGATCAAATATATAATGAACCCATTCATCCCTATCTAATCCTATCCTCCTTAATGGGAACTACCCAGGTTTTCTATGTTCCAAAACAAAGAGGACTCCCAACAACACTTGAGAGTATTTTGCCATTCTTTCTATTTGATTACATATGATGATGATCTTCTTCTTCATACCTTCCCCATGTCTTTATTTGGACCAACCTTGGATTGGTATAGTGATCTCACCAAGCATTCCATCTTTTCTTTTTCTCAACTTGCTCAAGTCTTTTTAGATCATTTCTTAGTCAATATATCCAAAAATGTCTCTATTACCAACCTCTACTTCATTAGGTAATTTGATGATGAATCAATTGCCAAATTCATAGCTAGATGGAGAGGTATTATCAACTAAATTTATTTATATTTACCCCAACTTGAGTTGATTGAGCTCTTCTCTCAGGGGTGTGCCAAACATATTTTCCCTACTCTTCAAGTTCAAACTTTTAGGACTTTTGATGAGGCTTTCACCATAGCATGAAAATTAGAAATCCAAGCCATTGATGAGGGAAAACTAAAACTATAAAACAAAAATTATAGATTTAAATCTAATGACCCTTCCTCCACCAAAACCACCAATCAACCTAACCATCCCAATACCAAATCAAAGGCATTGGCCAACTCGATTGTCCTTAAAATTACTCCACTTCCAACTATCAACCAACCCAACCTAACCAATTCATCTAACTCCTCTAACCAACCAAAATGAAACTAAAACCAAGTTACTCTAAAATAATATACTCTAATAGGGGAGAATTATGCTTCAATTTTGGATAAATTACTCAAATCAAACATCATACAACTTCCTCTAATAAAAACTCCCCAATAATTTGATGCCTCTCATCCTACACCTAGTTGGTATAATGAGAATTATCTTTGTGCTTTATACCACATCATTGGACATGATATTAGTAGCTGAAATACATTTAAAACCATTATCCAAAACATGATTGATAAGGGAGAGCTTGTATTTGATAATCCCAATGCACCCCCAAATCAGTCCCTTGACATTTTCTATAAACCTTTTCCCAACCATGACCCTTCCACCAACTATGATGAAAATAAACTAGAATCTTCTCACGCTTGTGAGGTAAATATGATTAATGTCATTATTAGTGAACCTATCATTAAGGAGACCATTAAATCATATACCTCTTCTTCTATCCCACTCATTTAAGTGGTGAACCTACCATCTATTCCTTTGGACATCCAAATAGAGGAAACAACATCCCCTATTTCCTTACTTTAAGAGACCATAAACTTACCCACATCTCCTTTGATAGAAATACCAAAGGAGGAAACCATTGCTTCAACCACCTATTCACCCACTCCATCTATTGAAGTGGTTGAATTACCTACCATTCCTTTGGGCATCCAAACAAAGAAAATAACCATCTTCATCCCTTCACTTGAGGCTATCACACCTTCATCACCTATCTTAAAACCACCCATTCCCTCTTTAGGAACCATCCCAAAATAAGATGTCACCTTACCTACACCTTCCATGGAGGAAGCATCCTCCCAAACCTTGGCACCTTCCATTAAGAACATAGGTAAAGACACCATCCCCTCACCTCCACCCATGGGCTTAAATTTTAAAACCAAGGACTAAGGAACCAAACTTATTTACAAGCTTTTTATAGATTAGTCTAAAATATAGAATTCACTTCTCAACCCAACCTAAATAAAGCCACCTTTTGGCATCATCTCAGGTTCCCTTACCAAAAAAAACCTAAACCATCAACCTCACTTGCATCCACCATCATACCCATCATCACCTCAATACCTTCACCAAACACTTCTTCATCCAAAACCATAGGAGAACCATCTAGCCCACCTCTACCTAAAATTTCCAAAATACCCTATGCATCTCTAACCAAACCCATCAAGAATCTAGGAATACTTCCTGCACCTAGCCTTGCTCACCCATATTTGAAGTTAGACTTAACTCCTTCTATTCCACCAAATAAAACCCAAACCTAACTAAATAATAAGATGGAGCCAACAAAGATCCCACCTCTAACTAGACCCATACCACCTCCTTCCCACCTACCTTCCATCTTAAGACCCCATCCCTCTACTATAATCATTACCTATTCCTCATCTAGTAAACCTTCTCCTTTTACTCTACCCACACTTATCTCCAAATCATCAAAATATCCATCATTCTTAACTAACCTATCTACCTCTACCTTCCCACCTATTACTAACCCTTCACCCTCCACCTCTAAATCTTCCACCTCCAAACTAACCACAACCAAAACCACCCTTCAAAAACATTACACCACCTACAATTTCTATAGTGAATCCTACTTCTAAGAAGGTTCCCACTCTCAAAACCAAGAACCCAACACCCTCAACACCTTTGATCAAATCTTATTCTACCATTCTACAAAGGTTGTTGCAAACCTCTTCCTTAACCCTACCTCCCATCAAACCTTTTGACCCCTCATATCCTAAACCATCATGGTTCAATGACAATTTGATTTGCTCATACCATAAGACTCCTAAACATGACATAAAGAACTATAAATCTCTCTAAACACTTATCCATAGCTTATGGGATGAGGATGATCTATTATTGGATGAACCTCCCTTGAGCCTATTACCAACCCAACCACCAACTCAACCCATCTAACATTTACATACTCTTCCACTCTCATTTGAAAGTGAGCAGGAACTAAAGCAACCATCTATCCCAACACCTCCATGAATCCACACTATCCATATGGTTAACCAATCTCAAGCCTAATAAAAGGATAAGGGAAAAGAAAAAGTGTCCATACCATGGACATACCCTTCCATCCCTCAACCATCCAAATAAAACCAAACACCCTCATCTTTACCTTCACCTTCACTAAAACTTAAAATATCCATTTTGGGTGCCTCTCCTTCTAACCCTTCTAAATCCATTCAGTGAGTAGTTCTTAAACAAATTCACTAAACACTAGTGAAGATGTACCTTTATGAACTAATCAACACATTTCCCCATAGCCACCAAGCATCAATAGAGGCCTTGTAATTGGTAGAGGTTCAACTAGAAGATCCTAAACCTATTACATCCTTTGTTAGGGCCCTTCAACTTTCTACCTTTGTCACCTTCTAAGATTCAAAAATACCTTATGTCCATTCTAAAGATCCTCATCTTCCATTCTTCATCATGGCATACATCAATAAAACCTACATCAAAAGGGTAATGATTGATGGAGGAGCTAGTATCAACATTGTCTCCTCCCATTATTATGACTAACTTTAATTACTTAAGAATATCATGTCAAAAACTATAACGGTCCTTTACTCCTTTATTGATACTATGGCCACTACCTTGGGGACAGTCATCCTCCACATCCTCTTGGACCTCACATAATTCCAAAAATATTTTACATTATAGAGGGCAAATTACAATACAACATCTTATTTTTATACCCTTGGATATGTGCCTTGAGTTATTTCCCTTCTACCTTGCATTGATGTGTCAAATTTGAACATGAAGGTCAAGTTGTTAACATAAAATCTAACCCTAGTCCTTTTGCATCATGAAACATGACATATCAAACTAGTGATTTTTTTATTCCTCCTTCATCCACCTCACCAACTAGAACCAAAAACACCTCCACCCTCATGATAGATGAAGCTTTAACTAGCTCATCTATCCCTTCTTCCTAGATCCTCATAGAGGACCCCTTGAAACCCACATTCTAACATCTCTCACTTGGGGAGTATCATATTTTATCCTTAGATGTTTTCCCTACTCCTCAAGAGTATGAGAAACTCACCCATAATCCTAGTTATGACCCTAAAATCAAAACCATTATCCCTTTCAAGCCTCCCAACCATCAAACCAACTTAATCTATAGGGGACATGATCATCCACTTCTTGCTTCCATCGATACTTCTATTACCCAACCATTCACTTTTGACTACCCCTATCTTGAAAAACTAGCCTTTGAAAAATTATACCTTTATAGGTGTGCCTAAAAGGGACTCAACCTCAACCTTTATGAGCATGGACCTCATGAGTTACCTACCATCAAAACCTAGAAACCTCATGAGTTATTTAGCCTTGGGTTTGTATCACTAGAAAAACACACCAATTCACCAAGACCCATCACCACTATTGAGGAAAATATCCCATACTCACTAACCCCATCTCCTTCACAGTCTATAAATTTCAATATCATTCCATCTAACTTTTTTTATCAATAATATTAGTTTGGGTCCCCGAACTTATCAAAAGGATGATAAAACTAAAATTCTTCCTCTCATTCATCTTAAAATGGTAGAAAATGATTCTCCTACCGTCAACACCATCAAACATAGGGATGATGAATCTTTTCTCACCTACTTTAGTGTGGGGGATTCTTCTATCCACAAATCCCTTCCTCCTAAGAACCAAACCATGTTGAACAAATCCACTATTGATGTCAACTTGGGTACTCAAGATAACCCTCACATTGTCAAGATTGGTCAATCCTTAGATTCCATAGAGCAACAAGATTATTGCTCCTTTCATGACCAAATCATAACATTTGATTGGTCATATCAAGATATGAGTAGAATTGACCATTTCATATCCCTCAACAACATTGTCACCCAACTTGATGATAAGCCTATTCAGTAAAAGATTTATAGATTCACCTTTACATCATCTTTCTAGTCAAAAAAGAGCTTCAATGTCTCTTATATATCAACTTCATCCAACCTATCAATTATCTTTAATGGGTTTCTAATATTTTTCCCATTACCAAACCCATAGGGGGACTTTACCTCTATATTAACTTTTGTGACCTCAACCTTGCTTGCCCAAAAGATGACTTCCATTTGCCTAGCATTGACCAACTTGTTGATATTATAGCTGGCCATGAGATGTTATCTCTCATGGATGGTTTCTCAAGATATAATCAAATCTTTATTTCCCCAAAAGATTAGCATAAATCCTCTTTCATTATCGTATGGGGAACCTTTTACTATAGGGTCATGTTATTTGGTATAAAAAATGCTAGTGTAACCTACTAGCATGTAATGACCTACTTTTTTCATGATCTAATCTTTAAAATTGTAGAGGAATATGTGGATGATCTCCTTAGTAAATCCAAATATTTCAAGGATCACCTAGCCATTATCATAATCATCTTTGACTACCTAATCCATTTCCATATTTGAATGAACCCCAATAAATGTATTTTTGGGGTCTAATCTAGAAAACTTCTTGGCTTTATTATCTCTCTTTGATGAATCAAAGTATACCCTATAAAATTTAGAGAAATTTTGGAGATTCCTCCTCGTACCCATCATAAACAACTCCACATATTTTAGGGGAAGCTCCAATCCATCCATTGTTTCATCTCTTAGCTATCTAATAGATGTCAACCTTTTTACCATCTCCTTAAGAAAGACACCTCTTTTAAGTGGACCAAGGACTACCAAAAATCCTTTGATTCACTCAAAGAATACTTTCTTTCTCTACCCATTCTTACCCCACCTAAAGAGAACCAACTATTCTACCTTTATATCTCTACCACTGACCATTCCCTAGGGGAAATTCTCTCTCATCATGATGAACAAAATAAAGATAAATATGTCTACTACATTAGCCACACACTTATAGAGTATGAGACTCAGTACACCCATTCTAAGAAAATTTGCCTCACCTTAGTCTTTGTGGCTTCCAAAGTATGTCACCACCTTCTTAATCATAAAACATTTGTCATCACTAACACCGACCCACTCAAGTACATGCACTCTAAACCATACCAAAATCAGCATATGGTTAAGTGGCTCATGCTCCAATCTGAGTTTGATCTTGAGTTCTTTTAGTAGAAATCAATTAATGGGAAAGTCATTGCCAACTAATTGGTTACAGGTCTTATACTAGACAATCAACTACTTCCTCTTGCATTTTTAGATGAGTCCATCACAACTCTCTCTTAGGAGGACCCCACTTACCAAATGACCATGTTCTTCAATGGTTCCAAATGCCAATGTGGTGGGGGTACTAGAGTTATCCTCATTCCCCTTGATAATGAACCTCTTCCTCTTTCCTTTAAACTTTACTTTGAATGCACAACCAATATGGCTGAGTATGTGCCCTAGTAATAGGTCTCTAAAATTCTCTAGCCTTGGGAATTAATACCATTAGTGTCTTTAGTGATTCCCAACTTATGGTAAATTAGGTCAAAAAATCCTACCAATGTAAGAATGATGTCTTTCAAAAGTACAAACAACTTGTAGATGTACTCTTAACATCATTCTATCATTACCTTATGCAGTCTATTCCATGAAATACCAACAATTTTATGGATACAATGGCTTGTCTTACTTCTCAAATCCCATCTCAACCTTCCAAATCTAAACTCTTTATTACCATCCACCATTTTATCACACCCTATTACATTCATTCTGACCTTCTTACCATTTTTAGTATAGATCAATCTCTATTTGACATATGGTATGAATAAACCTTCAACTACCTTAACCTCAACATTGTTCCTCCCAACCTCTCTAAAAATACCTAAAGAGCCTTTGTTTAGATTACCTCTCATTATACCATACTAGGGGGAATCCTTTATAGGCATGGTTTTGATGGTCTCTTTTACCATTGTCTACATAGTCATTGAGATTCCTATGCTATCAAGGAAATGCATGATAGAATATGTGGGGGGAGATTTAGTGTCTTATTTATCACTAAAATCATCCTTCACCTTATTTACTATTAGCCCACCCTTAACCATGACTATTGTGATTATGTAAAGAAGTGTGTTAAATTTCAACAACATACCAATTTACATCATGTACCTACTCATGGCCTACAATTATCCAAATACTATTGGCCCTTCTCATAATGGGTACTAAATATCATTAGAAGGAAGTCAATCCTCACTCTTCACAATGATATCAATCCATCATTACTGCCACCAAGTATTTCACCAAGTGGGTGGAAGCCATTCCTCTTATCTCAACCAAAGCTAATAAGATATTCAACTTCATCAACCATCATATCATCTGTCATTTTGGTGTTCCCCATGAGATCACTGTCATTAATGGAAAATATTTCAAAAATAATCAAGTCCAAGGTCTTTATGATGCATTTGGCATCAAGTTAAGCTTTTTTTTGCCTTAGTATCCACAAACAAATGGATAGGTAGAATCCTCTAACAAAATCCTTAATAAAATGTTAACCAAATTAGTCATTTTTTTAGGCTAAGATTGATGCTTGCATGTACCTTCTGCTTTATGGGCCTATTGCACTAGCATTCAAACCTATACAGGTGCTACCCTTTTCTCTTTAGTCTTTAGAGAAGAGGTAGTTTTGCCTCTCAAAGTCCAGATTCCCTCTCTTCACATATCTTTATAAGACATCATTTCTGAAGGTGGCTATCATCAAGAACATCTAGCACAACTTGAGTTACTTGATAAACATCACCTCACAGTGTTTAACCATCTTTGTGTCTATCAATAATGAATCAAGTGCACTTATAACAAACACCTAAAAGAATAGGAATTCAATATCAAAGATCTCATCCTTAAGGAAAACCAACATGGAGAAAAACAAAATAGGTAAGTTTGCTTTAAATTGGCATAAAACCTACATAATAACCCATTAGTATAGATCAGGAGCTTATCATTTGTCCTCTTGTGAAGGAAAACCAAAACTTGAGCCTCTTAATGCTTTGCATCTGTATCCTTTCTTTTGTTAAAGAAGAATCAACCTCACCTTTTTGTCTAACTGAAGCTCATCCCTTGGTTCGTGATATTTTTACCTTCACTTATCTCTCCCTCCACCTTTAAGGACAACTGATTACAACATAAAACCATGTGATTAACTATCATAATCATACCCTAATCATAAATATGGGTACCCTGGCTCTACCCATGGCATGGTTTTCATGGATACTTTTTGTGTCTAACAAGATGGAATCTCATGATCATTTGTCTCTCAAAACCAACCCTTTTACCTATTATTCACCTTATTGTGCTAAAAAAATTTCCCTCATAAAGATAAACCTCTAAGCTTAATTAGACTAATCCATGTATAAAACCTTGCATCAAAACATTTGGGATACTAAAATACCACTTGGGTCACATGTCTCTAGCATAGAAGACTACTCCCTTGAAGGACAACTACACACAAAACTAAATTACTTAAAAGATAAAATGTTCCCTTGAAAGACAACTACACAATAAAGAAATCAAAAACTTAGAGCACTCCCTTGAAGGATGGCTAAGTTAAATTTGTCAAAACAATCATTTGATGCTTCTTGCATCAATCATCTTCACCAACTTGTCAAAAAATAAAAGAAATAATAAAAAAACCCTATATCAAAATCAGCACAAGCTATCCCAAGAACAATGTAATAAACTTTCATATATGACATTATTAGACTTCCCACATCGATCAGTCTACACCTTGTATTAAGACATGGACTTGTCTAGTACAATTCTTAGGTCACCTATAGAAGGGGAAAACTAACCCACATAATGTTACCTTACCTATCACCCTATCAACCCATTCACCCATACTCCAATCACCTATCTCCCATTTATACTATCTATAAATCAGGGGATTATGAGCTTACTTGACACAATGTGATCAAGACATTTTTTTATCAACCATAACATGATAATGTGAAGAATTTAAAAGGATTATGTTCCTTAATTCAATCTAACTTCATTTTTTAAGTCTTTACCAATGAAAAATCATCATGCCATTTTCTTATCTCCTCATCATTCTTTCATGTAGACATATTTCTCATGATTCTTATCATTTTCCCACATTTAGTTTGATATGTAACATACTTTATGTGATTTTATTACCATATCACATATCCATGATCATAGAAATTAATCAAAAAATCATTATCATAATAACAATAACCATTTACCATAAACATCATAATATTATGAACCACATCACATGACTATTATCAAATCATCATAAACCACATCATTTATCCATCTATAGTATCATCCTATCCATTTACCAAAAACATCATGAAAAAACATCATCATATACATCTATATATCTATAGTAGCATTCTATATATTTACCATAAATCAAACCATCCATTATTATACACATCATATCCATAAACCAAATAAAACATCATCCAACATCATCACATGCCTAAGCTAAAGAGTCCACATCTCATAAGTGCAAAGCATAAACATAAACCATAAACCATGATTACAACTATTACTCTATACATCACATCTATAAACTTGAACATAATGATTATATACATCATGTACATCAAATAAATAATATATGTAACATTGTATCTCTCTCTCTCTCTCTCTCTCTCTCTCTCTCTCTCTCTCTCTCTCTCTCTCTCTCTCTCTCTCTCTCTCTCTCTCTCTCTCTCTCTCTCTCTCTTAAAACATGTACATCTCTTTGCATCAGCATGTATGTTGGTATTAAAATCATGTACACACAACATATCAAAACATATAATATAATTCCCCTAGGGCACCACTACCACTAGCCCATCCTAATTCTACTCATATACCTACATTACCATCTAGTATCAATCCTCTTATAATGCCTATATGTCCACTCACTATAGAGGCTCATTGCCATAGAGTCATCAGAGCTAGTCCATGTACTAAACTAGTCATATACTTTCCCTATCTTAGCTATTTTGGACACTATGCTAGCACTATGGCCTCATAATATCTCAACTCCTCTACTATGGCCAAGTACCATGTCATATCAATCATACCTAGTGGCCCTCTTAATAGCACTATCATTGTTCCTACCCTTTGCTTCAGGGTGTCCCTCTCCTGAATCACCAATCTCAGTGAGGTCCTGGACTGATCTCCCTCCCTTATCAAGGTAGCAACCTAACTCTATAATGTCATGATCTACCCCTAAAATGTGGCCACTTATCCCTGTAAGGTTGTAATCTATGCCTATGCAGTGGCTAGTGCTACTTCATCCTATTCCTATGCCTATGGACCTCTAACATCTTCTTGTGATCCACCACTACATCATATGGTTTTAGTTTTGAAAGTAGAAACTTTGCATCCTCCCTCTTATACCTTGGAAAAGGAGCTAAAATCATATGCATGAGGCCAAACTTCCTCTGAACTCTATCAAATGGGATGAACTCAGTCTCACCATCTCACCTCCCATAAACCAACCTCTAGCTCTACAAAAATAGAGTGTGATAGTTGTAGGTGGCCCACCTAGGCCAACCCACATATGGCCTTCAAATCAAATCACCCACAACCAAACCAATCAATGTCCCTCACACCTCCACCTACTATAATCAATGCATAATCTCTCCTCCACCAGACAAAGCCCAATGTGAAGTGTAATTAGGTGTATCCCTCTCATGGTAGCCCTAATGGCCTCAACAACCTAATGTACTCATATGCCTAATACTAGAGCACAAACCCCACACTGATCCCATATCACCAATGAGATCAGAATCCCCATAAATCCCTATCAATATATACCAATAAAATAAGAGCCCACCTAAACACTATCCTACCTAGTAACATCTCTACCAACACTCTGACTAGTAGATAGGGAAACCTTACACTACTTGAATCTAGTAATGCAAAATAGGACACTACCATCATCATCATAGTCATCAAACATCAATCTCTTAGAGCCTTTTGGTACAATGGCCTATACCTAAATCTATTAAAATGCCACTTGGTATGCACCCCATCTACTTCATATAATAGCTCTATATAGTAATCCTTATTTTCACTCTTAATGTGGTAAATCAACTCCCCCAAATAGGCAAAAATGTAATCTTATGCATATCTTCTAGTAGGATGGTCATCAATCTTGTTGATAACAAAAATGTGTTTGTGGTTGGGTCCCATATCTCGATGAGTGCCACAATCATAGCCACATCCCATGGTGGGTGATGATAGCGAACCATGGATCTAAGATCAACCTCCTCCATGTGCATCCACTCATCCCTAATCATCCCATCATGGATCTCTATAGAGATCTTGGGAACTTGATCCCTCATCTAGATCTATTCTCATGCCTACAAAATAAGCCCAATTAGCATGCATGCTTAATTTTACATTTACATTACTTATTTTACCTACATCAACCTAAACTTGCCTACATCATCCTATTATAACCATTATCTCAATAACATTACCTTTAGAATTTAAAAGCAACCCCCACCCATAAACAATTCAACATCTACCCTAACCTATCACACTAATCCCTAATGCTTCCCTCTCAAACATCTAACCTACCCCAAAAACAATTCAACACCTTCCCTAACCCTCTCACACCAGTACCTAAATCTATCTAAAAACCATATCAACCTATCACTACTTGAACTTACCCTAATTAAAATTACCCAATCCGTTGAACTAACCCACTCCCCCTTATAACACTCTTACACACTTTTTTTATCTTTATATTAAAACTTACCTTCCCCTAACACTCAATTGTTGATGTTCACTATGACCACTGATGGTCTAGTTAGTTTTATCCTTCAGTGGTTGATCATCAATGGTTAATTATGACTATCGATGGTCAGGTCAAACCACCTATGGTCACTATGTATGGCTATTGATATTAAAACCCTTGACCTACCTTCCTAAACAACCATCTAAACAACAAAATTCAAAAACTAAATCACCAAAATCTAACCTATAACCTACCCCCAGCCCAAAATTTCATTTGATTTTAACTTTCACTCACCAATTTTACTAATTTTAACTAAAACCTAAACCTAGGTCAAACCTCCCAAAAACCCTACCAAAATAATCATAAATTACCCAAATTTAACTTCAACAATAACCAAATCAACTAACTAACAATTTCAAAACATCACCTACCTCATTCCATGATCACTATAGAGATCAGAGCTTACATCCTACTACTCATCCAGATACTTATCTACCCTACATATTTGGT
Source organism: Torreya grandis (assembly GCA_037957365.1). Classification (NCBI taxonomy): domain Eukaryota; kingdom Viridiplantae; phylum Streptophyta; class Pinopsida; order Cupressales; family Taxaceae; genus Torreya; species Torreya grandis. The sequence goes on from JARHVA010002872.1 coordinate 1,387,619, forward strand.
CCCAAATAATCTCCTCAAACACATACTCAACCAATCCATAATTGACACCTCACCCAAATGCTCAGTCAAATGTTCTATTAACACAATGCCAAAATACCAAATCATTGAAATGTATGGAAGCACAAAGGTAAAAATGTCAAAAGTGAAAATGAAATTTCATTTTCACTTTTTATATTCTATATTTTTAGGGTTTCCCCTTGACCATCAATATTTAAGGTGATCATCAATGGTCGACCTTGAAAACCCTAACTATCAATGGTCATGGTATCACTTTGTAATTTTTTAGACACCTATACCTAAGTGCAAATTTTTGGAGATCATCTAATATCCCCCAAACCAAAAATTAAACTTTTGGATATTACCCTTCTTTAACGAACCATTAGACCACATCCACCTCAATGATTGGCCATTTTTGACTTGAACACTTGCATATTTTGTGATGACCTTGCATTGATCTTTTTGATTGCACTGACCAACCTTGTCATGTTGAACACTTGACTTTTCATTACCTCTTGCAAAACTAGACCATTTATGATTTTCAAGGGAATAATTCATACCTTAGATACCCACAAAAACATTGACCCTATCTAAGAGACTTGATAGGAGTGACCCAATCAACTATGACCAATGTTGTGGATTAACTACCCCATCACTTGTACTTTTAGAACCATCTTTATTTTTACCAACATTGGAAACTTTAGTCTATGTGAGATCTTGGATATCATACTTCATCACATTTTTTGAGCATATTTATGTCTTAAATGCCCAACCCTTTTTTTCACCAACTTCATGGCTCACCATATACCACTTATCAAACACTAACTCAATTTTGGTTTCACCTCATCAACTCCTAGTTTAAGGGGGAATAGCTCCTCACATACTCGAGGAAAATAGACCTTTGACCAAGTAATCCATTTTCATTTTAAAACTTGTTAATTAAAATCCACATAACAAAAGGGGGGAAATGTAGACTCTATAAAATCATACTAGGTGTCGAAATGCCTCAAAACTCTCTAGGGACCACCTAACCCTTATTGACCTATTAAATAACCCATTAGACCTTGAGTTTAGTTAGCTACTTAGCTAACTAAACTCATAAACTTACTAACTTAACCATTAATGCACCTCTTCCAACCTACCTTGACCTCTTTTACACTTAGACACTTGACTATCGATGGTTAGCTTAACCATCGATGGTTAGCCTAACTGTTAATGGTCAAGTTCCTTCCTCATACATACAAAAACCATTTATGTGTAAGCTAACAAGGTAAAATTTAATATATTTGACTTATGTAGTGATAATGAACTTCCAATCATCGAAATCAGTAGCCTCACCCTCTAGTGAACCTTCTATCTTCCATCTCTCTTTGCCTATAAAAGGAGGGGAGTAGGAGGTGAGATAGGAGGATCATCACATGCATTCTTACATATAGATATTCAAGCTTCCCAGCATCTAGTCTTTCTTCAATAACTCAACAATATAAAAAAAGACCAAAACCTCTACTAAAATAACTTTTGAGGCCAAAGTACTGTAACTCTAGCAAAATTAAAGTATTTATCAAGCATCAACCATCTAGTAAGCTATAAGTCTATTACACTTGTTCTTTGTTTCATTGGATTTCTAAACCCCATAACCTAATCAGACTTATCTACACCTTGTTTCTCAACTTCTAAATCCTTAATAGAACCATTATCAAACCATTCACCTATTCTACAACTTCTCTTTTGAGTAACCTTCAAGAAACCATAGGGGATAGCTAAAGATTAACATAATCATCGATAGTCACCTCATTTATTAATGGTTACCCAACTGCTGATGGTTAGCTTACCCACTAATAGTCAATCTACCTATCGATGGTCACTATGGTAAAAAATAACAATAAGTTATTGTTAGCCTCTTAACCCTAACCAAATCTAATTTTCTATGTTCATACCTATTCATAGACCCTTTTCTAATTTTTTAAACTTGACTTCACCCATTTTAGCATGAGTATTGACCCACTTTTGATATATTTAATCATTTTATTTAACAAGCATTCTAATTTATTATTATATTGCATTTCATTTTCTTTATGCATGCACCTTACATTTATCTCTTTAAACTTGATTGTTATTAATAGCGGATTGACAGTCATCTTAGCAAGCTCATGCTTCTTGGATTTAGCTCACGTAAGGTAGTCCACCCAATTATCTCACTAATAACCCCTTTTTTAGTTCTTTCTTATCTACAGGTTATTCCTTCCAAGCCAAAAATGAGTTCTCCATCTTCATTTGGATTATATGTGTATCACCAACTAGGTATTTCTACCACATCCTTATTACTAGTTTCTTATCTTCTTCCAAAATTAATAAATGAGCATAAATTAAGAGAAACAGGTTCATTTTAAATATTTTGAAGCATTTTATTATGCATGATTGGTTTAGAGATGATATTCTCATTTTCATCTCTAAGAGGAGAGGGATTTTTTTTTAATTTGGTTAATTTATGATGACTTGAGGTGGTTGATTAGCCATTTGTAAGATATGAGATTGCATTTACATCATTTTGGAATGATTAGTTGTTTTCATAACATTGATTTGTTGAATGATTTGATAAATATTTTGAGTTGTATTAATGTGAAGATTTTGACTGCTAGTGGTAGGAGGTGGAATGTTAGTGTTGGTAGGATGAACATTCCCTATATTGGTAGTAGGGGATGGACTGGGGGGTGGAGGATTCCATAAATTTTTATTAGGAGGAATAAGATGAAGGACATCAATTTTTATTACATTTTATAGTAATTGGTTTTGGCTAAGGAAATCATGAAGGAAGAAATTGAATAGTTTCATTTGAATTAATAAAATAAGTGAAGTTATGATTTAAATCCATAATTATGTAGTGTTCTTGACTAATTGGAGGCTAAAAAGATGACATAACTATGAAATAAGATTGTATAGTTAAAAACAATAAGAAAACTATACAAAACTGAGTCAAATAGGTCAACTTAGTTTTATGGGAAAGATAAGAAGAATAACATGTAATATACTGAGTCAAACTAGTTGATTGTAGTATAAAGATGACAAACTGTAAAATACTAAGTTGACTAGGTTGATTATGTTCTGAGGATAGGGTTTTTTTTTAAATTTGATAAATTTTAGATTAATAATAAAAATAAATTGAGCACATAAGTAACTAAATCAATGGGTTTGATCTAATTTAGCACACAACACAAAATTTATACCAACACTAGATAGTGCAAGCTTTGCAATACAAAATATAATTTTAAAAAAAATCAAGTAGCAAAACTAGAGTGAAATGCTAATATAATAAGCATGTATTCCTAAATGTTTAAATTTATAATAATTTTTGAAATAAATGTGATGGAAAGTTGGCTATAATAAAGAACTAGAAAAGAAATCTATGGATAGTTTTAGGTAGTTTATGCTGGAAGGGATATGTATTAGTGATTATACTAGCTTGGTATTGGGGCCTATCCCCTCACTTCATAATCCTCTAATGATAATATATTGTTTGATTTTTCAATATATACTGTAGAGTTAATTTTTTACTCTGCATTACATTTTGATTCTCAGTCGTGTACTACAGTTTTGTTCCTGCATACCTTGGTCATGGCAGCAAAAGTTTTGAAATAGAGCACATGTTTGTTTATTTTGATTCATTTTTTGCTTACATGTTAAAGGGAAGTGGAGGCTACTAAGTGGTGTAGTCTAAGCATGGGTTCTAGCCAAGTGAAGTCATCTGAGGCACCTTTCCTAACCTTCAAGAGAGTTACAAAACATGCCACATATGTAGTAGTGACTCAGCAAAACACACCATGTGTTAGCATCTGCATCTCATATCAGCACCTGAATTTCATTCTAATTCTCGATAAAGGTTTTCAACAAGCTAGGTAGCAGGAATTAGGCAGAAAGTGCCAGATGGTAGTCATAGAAGGCCCTAGACCACTTTTTCAGAGGTAAGCAGAACTCACCACATGTCAGCATCTGAGCGACAGTTAGTTCAACACCTAGATTCAATGCCTTGGTTCAACATTTTAGGTTCAATACCTCAGTTAAAATGTAAATGGTGCACAATATTGAACTGTTAAACCCTTGAACCATTTTGGTTCATCAGGCAGTTTAAGGGAGTGTCCCAAAAATCAAAGGGGTCAAGTAACTTTTTAGAAGGCAGAGAGGTGTTGTTTCATTGTGTTTAAGTGCCAAAGAGTAGTGAAGGCTGCCAAGTGTCACTTTTCGAGCCCCTTTCTACTCCATTCCCAAAAGTAGTGGAAAATGCCACATACCCCTAAGAAGAGAAGTAGAAGATGCCACGTATCATCTCAAGAATAGCGGAGGCTACCTGTCAATTTTTGAGAGACCATATTCAAGCTTAATTAATGAATAAAGATTGTGGTGGGTCCTAGGTGTTATTTCAAAGGTCTACAGAAGCTACCAAGTGTCACCATCTGTAGGAGCCTAATATGTGCCTTGAATAATTTTACAACATAGCTAAAAGGGAAAGTGGAGAGAGCTGAGTGTCTTTGATAAATTAGGCAGAAAGTGCCAAGTGTTGTTCTCCAATGCCTTCTAAGTAACAAGAAGATTTTTAGAGGATTGACTAAGTGTCCTCTTCCATTTCAATAAAATAGATTGTTCTGAGTGCCTGTTGCCACAAATCAAGATGGAGGGAAACTCAGTGGGAGTTATTTCTGGTAGATGGAGCATTTCACTGGGTAGTTTTTTGGGGCCTGCAAACATTAAAGGGGCCGTCTGTTTGTCCCCTATAAGTGGAGGAGAATGGACAGTTGTGCAGCTAAGTAGGTGATGGAATGAGGAAATTTAGGCATAGAAGGAGGTACTTGACAAGAATCAACATGCCGCAGTCAGGTCAGCCACCTCACTCTAGCAAGGCCCTTCCTGATAAGACCAGGATATATCCAAAGCATTGAAGGCATTGTCTATTTGTCCCCTATGAGTTAAGGGTGGAATAGAATTGTGTGGGAAAGGGGATGATGGAAGGAGACATCTGAGGCTATAAAAGGAGAGGATCAGTATCAAAAAGAAAGGGGGGAGAATTTTCTATAGTTTTAGACTTGCTAGAGTTGTTGACTAAGTAGTATCATTTGCTTTTGTCTCATTTTCTTGAGTTGTAAAGTTGATGTAACTATGCATGTTTCTGTGCCTTTTATGTGGTTGAATGAATTAAGAAGATTGAACTCTATGCTTTGGTTGATATTATCTGTGTCATTTGCAAAAGTAGTCCATACTATAGATTTCCCAGAGTTGTGATTAGGAATATCATTTGCTTTTGTCTCATTTTCTTGAATTGGAAGTTCTACATATCTGTACATGATTTTTGTGCCTCTTATGTGATTGGAAGATTCTTATAATAAGATAAAACCCTATGCCTTGGTTGACATTCTCTATATCTCAAAAAAAAAGTCTCTATTATGAGCCTCTGTTTCTATTATTTCAATATTTTACATTGATCATGTACTTGTCTAATCTTAAATGTAATTAGATTCTACATATAGTCTCACTATGCTCAGGTTAGGATTAGGATTACACTCAGGTGCATCAACATAATTAGGTTTCATTTCCTACATTTGTATTTCTATTTAATTTCCTATCCCTTTTCCCCCAACACTTGATACAAAAGAAGAGACCAGATTGTCTATAATCTGGAGGTTGTTTCAAGCCACAATATCCCATAGCTTGAAACTTCCCATTGTTGTTGATTAAAATCAAGCATAATTTTAATCATCAATAGTTTTTGGCACACCCAGTGGGACTAGTCTTGAAGTTTGTTTCAAGACCATATGAATTGGAGAGCTACAAGGAGTCAGAGCTGTGGACCAGTCACCTGATCACAATCTACTACAAATCTAGGTATTCTTTTGCCACCTCTAGTAACAAGTCCAAGGAGAAGAGCTAACCAGTTTGTAACAATACTAAATATGGGAGCCCCTGTACCCCTAAGAAATTATGCAAGCTAGAACACTGGTAGTCCCTTAATCCTCCCAACACCACCAATTGTTTGGGATCTTATCCCAGTAAATGCTCTAAAAGCTCTACCCAAATTCAGTGGGCAAGACTCAAAAACACCTGCGAAACATCTTCAGGATGTATCAGATGTCTGTGCCATACATGTTGTCACACAACAAAATGTGGCCATGAGGTTATTAGTAGCCTCATTCAAAGGGAAGGCTTTAGAATGGTATTGGTATTTAACCCCAAATACCATATCTACATGGGATCAGCTCAGAGATAAGTTCTTTGAAAGATTTGTAGGAAAAGGTGATAAGTCTTCTTTATAACAACAGTTAATCACCATTAAAAGGAGACCACAGGAGGACATGACTGACTTCAACACCAAGTTTTAGAAAACTTGGGATAGAATCCCTACTATAGCTAAACCACCACCAGGTATGGCCATAGTATTCTATCTCAAGGCTTTAAATTCAGATATATATGTTATGATTTAGTCACTGGGAGGACACACTTTACCAAGGGCTTATGAATATGTAGTTAGAGTTGACAGTCATTTAATAGATGCTAGAAAGTTGCCTCCAAGACCTCCCATGCCTATGTTCCTAGAAATTTCCTTTCCCTTACATCAAGAAGTTCCTAAATCTATAAGCCCACCTCTGTCTATGTACACTTACCCTCAGTCATCTGTGAAAGAACTTGCCTCTGCTTAGTCATCTAAGATGGATGATATCAAGAATATCCTGAGGATGTTTTCCAATGAGTTGATTAATATAAAGAGCTAGCAGAATACTTTCCCCAAGCCTCCCTATCAAGGCTATTAAGGAAACAAATTTTCATCCCAACCAAACCAATACCAAGGCCCCCAAAAACAAGCTAACCATCAACTAGCAAATCAATTAGTTGCAGTTCCCACACCCTCACAGACCATTCCTCCCAACTCAAATAGGGAGATGGTTCCAAGTTAGAGTAATTATGTGGATGATACTAATGCTTAGTGTTTTCCTTGTAATGATGTTCATATGCCCAAAGATTTTCCTAGGGGTAGTCTATAACAAAGGGTGGCTGAGGAGAGGAGAATAGATGGTCAGTTTGCTAGTACTAGTAACAATCAAGCCTACTAGTCTCCTAGTATGCAGAATTCAGTTCTAGTGGCTCACATGCAAGGAATGTCCTTACAACAAGAGGAAGAAATATCCTCAAAACATGCTTTATTCTAATGGGTTGAGGATGAGGAAGCAATTTTCTTGAATGAAGCATCTACCTCCCAGAGGCCAGTAGTGTAATCTGATTATTACACCAGATCAAAGAGGAGAATGGCGGAGTAGCCCAAGATTGTAAGTGGTCAAGTCAAGAATAATCCTCCATCTCAAGGGCAAAGGAATGATGCTATTAGTCAACAAGTGCCTCAGCCAGTATAAGATCAAGGGATTCCTACCTAGATTCAGGAAAAAATGAGGTATCCTTATTACTAAAAAACTCAGTCTTTGGGACCAATCAATATAGTGGACCAATTAAAGAAGACCCCAATGCAAGTATCTATATGGGATATTTTGGCTATTCCTAAACAAAAGACACTACTGCAAGAAGATCTGCAAGGGCAAGCATTACCCAAAGGTGTTGTTAATAAGGAAGGACCTACTGGAAGAGAAAATCTAAAAGATACGGTTCCTCCAAAGACAACAGCCTTTGTGAATGATGCAACATAAGTAAGTAAATCCAAGCTAGAGCCTTTCTATTTGACTCTGATAGTTGGAAAGAAACTCTTGCATAATGCATTAATAGATTCAGGAGCTAGTACAACTATGATGCCCAAGCAAATAGTTGATGCTTTGAAAATAAAATATGAACCCCGTGTAAAAGGAGTTATGCAATTAGATGGAAAAATAGTACAAACCATAGGGAGAATTAAATAGCTCCCATTGCAATTATACACATGTCCCAACATAATTGTCAACCAAGATATAGTTGTCATATATATACCTCCTATTTTTGGTTTATGTTTATCCAAAGACTTTACAACAAAAATAGGAGGGTATATGTCTCTTGACTGGTCCCACCTCATCTTGAGAACCAAATACGATTTGAAGATGAAAATTCTATCTGAACCACTATCCAAAGACCATATCACCAACGAACCAACAATAAGATTGGAAGAAGATCATGTCATGTTAAATAAAGAAGAAAGGATTTTTGTTGAAGAACTAAGTGACTAGACTGAGCATGATCAAGAAGAAGAAAATAGCTAGTTGTTGGCTATGATGCAAGTGACCCATATGGGAACTATGACTCTACTGGTTTGGGCACATATGTCATTTTTGATGAGGACAAGGAAATCCCAAATGTTATAAGGAAAGAGGAACCTACTAATCAAGATTTAGAGGTTTGGACTTTGAATTTTGATGGAGCTAGAAGTAAACATGGTGCTAGAGTAGGAATTTGTCTTAGTGCTCCAAATGGTGATAAAATTTTGAGAGCTATCCTATTCCAATTTACTTGCACTAATAATGATGTTGAGTATGAATCTCTAATACATGGGCTCTTGTTAGCTAAGAAAAAGGGAATAAAGAACCTAAAAGTAAAAGGAGATTTAGAATTAGTAGTAAAGAAAATATGAGAGAAGGCAACAGCTAAGAATGTGAGAATGAGATCCTACAGGCATAGGATTTGGGATTTGATAGAAGATTTTGAAGCTTTCAATATTGAGATAATCCCTAGAAGTCAAAACTTTGAGGCTGATAGGATGGCCCAGATTGGCTCACATTTTAACCCAAAAACTGGCCTATTGATTAACAATGAGTCAGTAAAAGTTATAGTGAGGCCGACCATCCTAGACAATGATGAAAATTAACAAGTGTTTGAAAATGATGCTCAGGTAGTCTCTTTCTTACAATAATTAGATGAGTTTGCTGATCAGTTGCAAACTAAAATTGAAGAGCCATATGGTGATTAGATTATACAATTAAGGACTAATAAGCTCCCCAAGGGATTGATCACCTTAGAAAACTTGTTTGACCTAGAGGATGTAAGCCTGGAAAAGAAAAGGTTCTAGGTAGATAAAGTAGACTATTCTGAAATGGAGGCGAGTGATGGGAAAAGACTAAAAGTTGGGAATCTTACAACTCAAGAAGAGAAGAAAAGACTAATCAAATTGTGCCAGAAATATGATAGAGTCATAGCTTAGAGCTATGAAGACCTTCATGGATACAATAGAGACATTATCCAGCACACAATAGAATTGATCGAAAGATCCAAGCCCATTAGACATAAATAGAGGCTAGTAAATCCAAGGATTGAGCCTCTAATGGTAGATGAGTTGCATAAACTTTTAGATTCCAAAATAATATTTCCAATCAAGCACTCAACCTGGGTATCAAATCTAATCTCAGTTAGGAAAAAGCATGGAGATGTAAGACTGTGTGTACATTTTAGAGATCTAAATAGAGCATCTATGAAACACCACTATCCCATTCCCTCCATGGAACAAATTCTACAAACTGTGGCTGGATCAGAGAGGTTTTCTTTACTTGATGGTTTCTTTGGATACAATTAGATTTGGCTAGCTAAGGAAGACCACTATAAAACTACTTTCACTACCAAATGGGGAACATTTGCCTACGTGAAGATGCCATTCAGCTTATCAAATGTAGGAGCCACCTTCTAAAGAGCTATGGATATAGCACTTGGTGAGATTATAAATAGGATCATCCTAATCTATCTGAATGACCTCACCATATTTTTGAAAAATGTCGATGATCATTTTGATCACTTAGAATCTATCTTCAAGAAATGTCAGGATTTTGGGATATCATTGGATCCTAAGAAATGCATCTTTGTTGTACCTTAGGGAAAATTATTGGGGCATATAGTATCTATAGAAGGAATTTCTATAGATCTCAAGAGAGTCATGGCTATAATGAACCTACCTCTTTCAATAAATAAAAAGGTAGTTTAGTCCTTTTTAGGGAAGATCAATTTCATCAGTAAATTCATATTAGATTTTACAGGCTTGGTAAGACCAGTGACACTCTTGCTAAAGAAAAACTTGGTCTTCAAATGGACTACAAAAGGGAAGAAATCCTTTGAAGAGGTCAAGAAGGCTATCTCAACAGCCCCAGCACTCAAAAACATAGTTTTTTCCAAGCCCTTCATGATGTATGTCTATGGAGGAGAGTCAAGTATTATTGCTATCTTGACTCAAAAAAATGATAGGCTAGAGGGGGAGCACCCAATAGCCTTTTTCTCAATAAATCTCAGAGATTATGAGACTAGGTACAATTTTATGGAAAGACAAGCCTATGCCATGGTAAAAGCCCTCAAGAAATTTAGGCATCTGATATCAAGGAACAAAATTCTGATACTTGTAACTCACCCAAGTATCAGGGAATACATCATGGAGGGGGAAATTAATGAGAAAAGAGCTAATTAGATCACTAAGATCCTTGAATATGATGTAGAGGTCAGACCCACCAAGCTAGTCAGAGGTAGGGGGCTATGCCAATATATAACCTAAGAGCTTGAGAAGATGTTACCTAAAGAAGTAGATTCAGAAGGAAAGACAAACACGGTGCTAAAATTACAAAAGGTTGATCAGGAATACTAGGTCACAAGCAGGATTCAATTTATGAAAAATGGGATTTATTCAAGAGAACTCCCTCAAAACAAGAGGAGATATTATAGGATAGAGGGAGTTCATTTTGTTTTAATTGAACAAGTCCTTTTCAAAAAAAATTCTGATGAAAAATTGTTAAGATGTGTAGAATAGGTTGAAGCTAAGAGAATACTACACAAAATGCATCATGGAATATTAGGGGGCATTTTTTTGCAAAGACCATAGCCATAAAGATAAGTGAGTTAGGAAATTTTGGCCTACTTTATTTGTAGATTGTTATCAGCTAGTTAGAAAATGTCAATCCTACTAGTATTATATGGGGATGAGGAGGAATGTAGTCATGCCCCTTAGTGCTATAATTATGGATGAACTTTTTACTCAATGGGGTCTTGACTTCATTGGAATGATAAATCCAATGTCTAGTGTGGGTCACAAATGGATATTAACTACCACAGACTATTTCACTAGATGGACCAAGGCAGTCCCACTTAAGGAAGCAACATAGAATGTGATCCTAGATTTTCTAGGGGGATCACTACTCGCTTTGGGGCTCCTTGCACCATCATTTCAGATAATGCTAAAGCATTCTTGTAGTCTAAAGTATTTGGCTTTGCCTTAAGACATGAAATATATTTGAAAACTTCATCTAACTATTACCCTCAAGGTAATGGTATGGCAGAATCAACCAACAAGAACCTGATAAGACTCATCAAAAGAGTAGGGGATTATCATCACAATGAGTGGCATAAAGTGCTTAATCTAGCATTATGGGCTAATTGAATCACACCTAAGTAGGTGATCAAAATGTCCCCATATGAATTGGTATATGGAAAGTCTATTGTGATTCCCCTAAGTTTGGAAATCTCTGCTCTCTAGCTGATCAAACAAATTGAAATTAAAGAAAATGGCCCCATGCAGGTCAGACTCACAAATTTTTTGAAAGTTTAGGAAAAGAGGGATATAGCCCATGATTCATTGATTAAGCATCAAGGAATGGTTAAGAACTATTTTGATAAAAGGACTTCAAATCTTAATTTTGAAGTAGGCTCAATTGTTTTGAAATGGGGTGCAAGAGCCACCAAGCTAGGTCAACATACTAAATTTGAAGCATTATAGAATGGCCTGTATAAAATTTGCACATGCAAGCAGAAGAATTCATTTGAGCTAGAATCAATGAAAGGAAAACATGAAGATATTCCTGTAAATGGAATCTATTTAAAACATTTCAATTAGCTTAGGTCTCTAATGTATTATAGTTAAATAATTTCCCTTTCTCGCATTATTTTTTCATTATTTTCCCACTTTTCTTTTAAAATAAGTGTTTTAAACACATGTCAATGGCTTTTTTGAAGCTGCAAATTTCACAATTTTGATCTAGCAAAAGGTGGAGTTTTCTTTTTGAGTAGGCTCAAAAGTCCTGGGGGTCGCTAGTAACTGTAGAGTAAATTTTTTACTCTACATTGCATATCAATTTTCAGTCACATACTACAGTTTTGTTCCTACATACCTTGGTCATGCTGATAGAAGTTTTGAAACAGAGCATGGGTTTATTTATTTTGATTCATTTTCTACTTAAGTGTTGGAGGGCAGCAGAGGCTGCCAAGTGGCATAGTCTAAGCATGGGTTTTGGCCAAGTGGAGTCATCTGAGGCACCTTTCCTAACCTTTAAGAAAGCCACAAAACATGCCACATATGCAATAGTGACTCAACAGAACACACCACATGTTAGGATCTGCATCTCATATCAACACCCACATTTCATTCTAATTCTCAGCAAAGGTTTTCAATAAGCTAGGTAGCAAGAATCAGGTAGAAAGTGCCAGATGGCAGTTGCAGAAGGCCCTAGACCACTTTTTAGAGGTATGTGGAACTCACCATGTGTAAACATCTAAAAGATAGTCAGTTCAACACCTAGGTTTAATTCCTTAGTTTAATGTTTTAGGTTCAATACCTCGGTTAACATGTAAATGGTGTGCAGTATTGAATCATTGAACCCTTGAACCATTTTGGTTCATTGGGCTATTCAAGGGAGTGTCCCAAAAATCAAAGGGGTTAAGTACCTTTTTGAAAGGTAGAGAGGTGTCGTTTCATTTTATTTAAGTGCTAAAGAGTAGCAGAGGCTGCCAAGTGTCACTTTTCAAGCCCTTTTCTACTCCATTCTCAAAAGCAGTGGAAAATGCCACATACCCTTAGCAAGAGAAGTAGATGACACCATGTATCATCCCAAGAATAGTGGAGGCCACCACATGTCAACTTTCGAGAGACCATCTTCAAGCTTCATTTCCAAATAAAGGTCATGGTGGGTCCTAGCTGTTATTTCAAAGGTCTGTGGAAGCTACCAAGTGTCACCATCTATAGGAGCCTAATATGTGCCTCAAATAATTCTACAACATAGCTAAAATGGAAAGTGGAGAGAGTTGTGTGTCTTTGATAAATTAGGTGAAAAGCACCAAGTGTCATTATCTGGTGCCTTCTAAGTAACAAGAAGATTTTTAGAGGATTGACTAAGTGTCCTCTTTTATTTCAATAGAACAAAGTGTTTTGAGTGCCTGTTGCCACAAAGCGAGATGGAGGGAAACTCGGTGGGAGTTATTTCTGGTAGATGGAGTAGTTCACTAGGTCATTTTTTGGGGCCTACAAACATTAAAGGGGCCATCTATTTGTCCCTTGTAGGTAGAGGAGAATGGATAGTTTCATAGCTAAGTAGGTGATGGAATGAGGAAATTTAGGTGTAGAAGGAGGTACTTGATAAGAATTGACATGCCATAGTTAGGGTAGCTACCTTTCTCTAGCGAGGCCCTTCTTGATAAGACTAGGATATATCCAAGGCATTGAAGGCACCATTTATTTGTCCCCTATGAGTTAAGGGTGGAATAGAATTGCATGGGAAAGGGGATGATGGAATGAGACATCTGAGGCCATAAAAGAAGAGGATCAGTATCAAAAAGAAAGGGGGGATACTTTTCTATAGTTTTAGACTTGCTAGAGTTTTTGACTAAGTAGTATCATTTACTTTTGTCTCATTTTCTTGAGTTGTAAAGTTGATGTAACTATGCATGTTTCTATACCTTTTATGTGGCTAAATGAATTAAGAAGATTGAACTCTATGCCTTGGTTGATATTATCTATGTCATTTGTAAAAGTAGTCTATACTGTAGATTTTCTAGAGTTGTGATTAGGAAGGTCATTTACTTTTGTCTCATTTTCTTGAATCGGAAGTTCTACATAACTGTACATGATTTTTGTGCCTCTTATGTGATTGGAAAATTCTTATAAGAAGATTGAACCCTATGCCTTGGTTGACATTCTCTATATCTCAGCAAAAGAAGTCTCTATTGTGAGCCTCTGTTTTTATTATTTCAATCTTTTACATTGATCATGCACTTGTCTGCTCTTAAATGTAATTAGATTCTACATATAGTCTCACTGTGCTTAGCTTAGGATTAGGATTACACTCAGGTGCATCGCCATATTTAGTTTTCATTTCCTACATTTGTGTTTCTATTTAATTTCCTATCCCTTTTCCCCCAACACATGATACAAAAGAAGAGACCAGATTCTTTAAAATCTGTAGGTTGTTTCAAGCCACAATATCTCATAGCTTGAAACTTCCCATTGTTGTTGATTAAGATCAAGCGTAATTTTAATCATCAACATATACCATCAACCATGTATTTATACTTGGCTAGGAATCCTAGTTGGCTTCTCCCTTGGTGATGAAATACAAGTAGGTTGACCTTGGGATAAAAAATTTAATTATTTTTAGTGTTAAGTGATTTGAAAGTGTGTGAAAAATTAAAAAATAGTTTGACTAAATTGGTAAATTAAAAACCACCTAATTAGTCTATGTTTGTTACACTAATAAAGTAATCAAATGAAATGGAAATTGAATTGATTACTAGAAAAATAGGTTAATTCCTTTAGTTATGAAAAGTACATATTTGGTTCAAGTGAAACTATATGAAAACATTACAAAATAGATTCGATAGGGTCACTACTATCTATGAAAGTAAGATCAAGAAGAATAAAGTTGAACAAGTCAATTGAGTCTTCTAGAGATAAATTATGATACAAAACTGTGTCAAGCTAGTTGATCAAGTTCACTTTAGGGTTACAATTTTATAGACTATAAAGTGTGAAAAATAGGACTATAAATGAAAAATATAAATGACATAGAAGGTGATAATATACCTTCATTTTTTAAAGATGTTTAGTTTGCAAATTTTATGTTGTATTTCTCAAATGATGAATTTTATACTCTGCAAACATAGTCAACTAGGTCAATGAAGTCTACAAAATTATATACTAAAAATGATCTATGAGTAGAGTTGACAGGGTCAATGAAGTCTATAAAATTATGTGCTAAAAATAATCTATGAATAGAGTCCACTTGGTGGATGAAGTCTGCAAAGCTATGGTTGAAAAATATAAACTATGTAAATAAATAAGTACATTGTATATAATTAAAAATAGTAAGAAAAATATAAATAACTAAGTCAAACATTTGTATACTAGATCTGACATAAAAATAAATCATAAGAAAATAATAATGTATACAAGGAAAAATATAGCTAACCTATAAATCATTTGAAATATTGCAATTTTTATTTTAGACCCATTTAACGTAATTATTTATAGTTTTCTTACTATTTTTAGCTATATAGTTATTCCACTCCATAATTTGTATTTTTTGAGTAGCATTTGAATGCTTTTATATTTTTGAACATATTATGTTATTTTTTTTTTGAGTATATGTTATGTACAAGAAACAAGAAAGTCAAATTATGTACAAGGAGCAAGATAAAGTAAACTATGTACAAGTAATAATAGAAGTGAATAAGAATATGTAAAAATTAAATGTAGTGACTCTAAATATATAAGAGCACATCCATAGGATGTGGATAGTCAAATGGAGGATTTGGTAGGAGGTCATCCAATGTCAGATACAAAATTTGACCAAACTGAAATATATCATCATCATTGTGATAATCATACCATTCTATCTACATAAATATAACCTTATCCTTGGCATTAGTTTAGATTCTATGCATTTGAATAACATGTTTCTCTACTATTTAAGAAGACTCATGTGCGGTCCCAAGGTATACCACATTGGAGTGTTGCATGCTTGTATGAAATATATGATTTTCATCTAATCCATCATGTAAAATGTGAACTATGACCATCATAACTAAAAGTCAAACATTGATATGTCTAATCGAATATATCATTTATTACTTATAACCATGTACTACCAACTATAACTTGTATGTGAGTGCCTATGCTCATGATAAAAATTAATGTGTTGACCACCTTAGGGACACATGAAAATGGTAATGTGATATGTCTTAAAAATTATTGATAATGTATAACATGTTATAGATCTATCTCCTAGTGCCCTATGTGTTAAAAGAATGCCAAAGTACAATGTTGGGATCAAAATTCATGGATATAGTAACATGAGGGATGTATTGGTCTTTGATGAAATACCTAATAGTTAATGGATAATTCCTTAAATGTTGAGGTCAGTGAAGAGTTCATCGTGGTGACTGTAGTAGTGGAGGCAAAGGTTATGTAATATAGATAGTGCCCTTAGCTTTGAGTTTATTCAATTTTTTTGTAGTGCTAAGCATGTATATATATCATGTTTGGTAATCTTGTGAAAGAGACAAAAGGGTATATCATCCTACTATGATAATCTACTAATGGATATGTGGTAAATAGTGGGTAATTTTATCAATTATCTATCATGTAATATATGTGAGATTTACTATGGTATGTCCTATGTATTGCCTACCTAAATTTGAATAATTAGATTAATATCCATAGGTGTAACCACATGTATTGAGTGTATATAAGAATGTAACTCTAATTTCAAGTGAGAGATGGGCCATGTATCTAGGTTATTATAAAATGGTGGTGATTCCTATGTAGGGAAAGGTATGAGTGCCTTAGAATCATCTATATACTCTCTAGGATTTAATGGTGTGAAACTCAAACTAGATAAATAATCATCAATGTTCATGGGTGTTGTGTTATATTGTTTGGTGTTCTAGGAATCTATATCTAAGTTTTTAATGTATATTGGCTTTGACTTAACAAGCACTTGTAATTTTGATATGAATATCTCATTATCCGTCATGGGGGAATGTGCTCTAGGAGGGTCATTTTCCATCATGGGTGAAGGTAACTCTATTTTATGAAGATATGGAATAGGTTTGGGACTAATGATTCTAGATTTATTGACCTCATATGTATGCATTTGTTCTATAATAATCATGTAAGGAAGGGGATCTATGATAATATGAGGTGTCCCCTCTAAAGAAATACTTAGGGTAGTGGGCTCAGTGACTCTATAATATCTAAATTATTGATTATTAGTTGGATAAGTGTATAGATATCCATCATATAAAAACATGATCCATTTGAGCAAGGTAGAGAGTACTACCTCCATGGCATGTATCCATGGTATTTTTAGTAATAAATTTTAATGGAAATGATTAGGCATAACCTAAACTTTGTGGATAGGGTTTTTGTCCCAACCATAATATCCAAAGAAATATAACCCAATGTCTATTAATGAATCACATCAAAACCTTAAATGTTATCATATGTCTTCTAAATAGATGTTAGATCAACCCCCATGGTCTATAAGAATATTAGGTTGTATATGTTAAAAAAAGAACCACTATCAATGAAAATTGGTTTAATAGAAGTGGTTTTAATTTGTGCCTGAATAAAGAGTGGTAAATTTTGATTGATAACTTTATATGAGGATATATCCTCATTGAAAAAATATATAACATCCTAAATGTCCTTTATAGTGTTCATGAAATATGTAAAATAATTTTGCACTATATCACGAGGTAAATATTCATGATTGAATGTTTGGAAAATAATGTCTTTGAAGATGGTTTCCTTTTGAAGTAATTCCAATATAGAAATATTATTTGGTGTATTTCTCAACTGATCAACAATATCATATACTTTGTGTTGATCCCTAGGTCCCATTTTATTTTTTTAGGGATGAGGAGGGATTGTGGGATTACATTATTCTTGTATAGGTTGAGGAGGCATCTGATTTTATCTAGTAACAAATCAAACTATAGGATCTATTATTTTATAAGGAGAGTAGTAGAAATAGGATGTGACTTAAGGTATTCAAAAGGTCTAGGTGGAAGAGGAACAAAAGAAATTATTTGATCCATCTAACAACAATAAGTAATTGGAGGTAAGTCAAAATTGGCCATACAATAATGTTATCCAAAAAAGGGAGGACCAAGATGAGGTTGACCAATGTATGAAATGAGTTGAGTTATAACATGATCCATGATAGGAGTGACATATGTGCATCCTTATATAAGTGGAAATAAATAAGCATTATAGATAAACCACAAGACTTTGTACCAAAAAATAGAAAATGGATTCCATCATGATGATCATAATGAAGATGGTAAACTGAGAAAATTCTAAAAATAATAAGGAAAACCCTAATGGTAAACTAGGTTTTAGAAAAATATGTTTGAATTCCATTAGGTTCACCAATTGTTTTAATTATTTTTATAATTTTGGAATGTAAAACTCTAATTATATAAATAGGTGGGTATATAAATCAAGGAATAATTATAGAAATATAAAAAACCATTGATGTGAAAAACAAAGGATTTATTTTTTTAGACCATAAATAACAATGAATTACAAAAGAGATACTTAGAAATAAAAATTATTTATATGTATAAGTGGTAGGTTAGAAATTAGTATAGGAATAACATAGGGTGTTATGAATAGGAAACATGTGTAAGATTCCTCTTCAGATAGTATCACAGTCCCTTTTATAATAACACACTACACTAGTGTCCACTCTTGCCATGTTAATGACTTTTAGAAGATGGAATAATGAGTTTCTAGGAGGATGTTCACCTTGTTATAATAAGCATATGTCTATATGATCAAGTCTTGAATCACTATCTGTTCTACACTTTTTATTGATCTTGATGTGAAAACCTAAGCCTCCATGTTTTTAGGTTTTTTAAGAACACAAGTAGAATTAGAGTGGCATTATTAGGGTAGGGTGGACATGACCTTAACACCCCATATGCTAATAATTAATTACATAATAATACCTTGAAAGGGGATCAAACCTAATTTAGTTCTCTCAATCTAAGTGCTGGTGTAAGTGAATGCTACTATGAATGCTAGTTTAAATGCTTTGATTGTGAATTGAAAATGGAAACTTGAGTAATTTAAGCTTTAGGCTGCTATAGATAAGTGTATATAGAAGTAGGGCATAATAGGGATTAATGACCTTGATTTTCACAATTATTCTGGGTTTGTTCATGAGAATTGCATCTATTTTAACTCTAGGGGATAAATTAATGAGAATCATATTTATATAGTGATCTAGTGTTTGTTATGACATGAAATGAGTCTAGGCAGATCCTAAAATTCTTTAAGAAGTGGATAGATATTTATTAGGGGTATAGAAGGTTAGGGGTTAATAGCACTACCCCTTTGCCAATAAAAATACCCCTTTGTCAATAATGTAGTGTGATATAAACCAAAGGGATTCTATTTTCTAGTTGGTTGAAATGGGTAAAAAAGGGTTCTATATGTCTAGGATTTGGCATAATGTGGATTTTGGTATATATAGGCATGGGATAAGTACACATATAAACTATAAAACTATAAAAAGAGGCCCTAAGTTAGGTTTAGGAATAAGCTAAATATAGGGTGGTCTCAAAATGACGCTCATTACATTAAAATTAAATTCTACATGACTAAAAATTGCATCACACACACACACACACACACACACACACACACACACACACACACACACACACACACACACACACACACACACACACACACACACACACACACACACACACACACACACACACACACACACACACACACACACACACACACACACACACAAACACACACACACACACACACACACACACACACACACACCATACTGAAGGACAAAAATTAGTTATGTTTTTTTGGTTCTTTGGTATGATGGAATTATCTATTTTGGATTTGATATATATACTTTTATTTATGGAAATATTTCATATTGATTAACGATTGTCATTTTATTTAAAAATCCCACTGAACAGTTATAGATGGTCTTAATCTAATTCTCCTATTGTTCAATATTTTTGTAAATGGAATTCAAATTTAAAAAGAACCATTTTAAAAAAAAATTGTTATAATAAATTATGCCTATAATTAACATTATAAAGTATGCCTATTGACTTGATAAAAAATTATTAATAAATAAACATTGAGTCAATCTCAATAAAAATTAAAAAATTAATTAATTAAAAACTATTTGATGGTATTTATAAATTCCTCCTATCAATTTAATTTATAACTTATGCCTATTGATTCAATCAAAACTTACTAATGCAATATAAAATATTATTTTTGGATGATGAATCCTATGAGGAATTATTGAAGCTATTTTAACTAATTTACTTCACAAAATTATAGTAACCTCTTCTCGCCCTTGGTAGAAGGACTAAAAATAGTATGTTGAGACATCTTTATAAAAGTACACTTCTAATAAACTATATGAATGGATATCTCAAATATGCCTATGGTGGATAAGCTCAATCCAATATGGGATATTTGTTCCTCCATCACATTCTAGGTTAAACAATTTAAAACTATTTGGTTTACTTAGGTCAGACTTAAGATTGAACATTTCGATTTTTTTTACTTCATCAAGGGCTTCCTATTGGAATAATATTAGTTAAATTAGGGGAGGTGAATCCCTTTGCCTAATCTACAAACATTTAGATACTATAATTCACTTGGTTTGGTTTTATTCTAAAGCCTACTTAGCCTTGGATTCATGATTTTTTACAACTATTTTGCCTCAAGCCTTTTAATTGGCATCATATTCCCCTTGGGGAAAATCCTAAGATGTCACTTTAGTACATGCAAGTCTGGCATGCTTTCAAAGTGGAAATGTTGTTTTGGATATGGAAATAAAGAAATTCATAGTTGTTATCTAATGTTTTTTATAACAATAAATTTTATATCTATAATAAGCCTATGGTTATATTGAATGCTATTTTATAGATTCAAGTTGACACTAATGAATTTACTATGTAAATTGAGCACCTAAAAATATTGTTTCATCATTGGGGGATGCCCCACGTAATGTGGTTTTTATTATGCCTTCCCTACCCAGGGATACACCACTAAGAGTTGGTAGTGGCCCTTTATGTGGTGGATATAATCATAGTAGGTGATGTCAACATTATCTTAATTGATCTTAGAGTTTTCCTTAAAGGCACCACACTCCTCCCCTAGCTCCTCATGGAGGCTGAAGCTCTCCTTTTGTATTTAACTCACACTCAGAGTAGGTAACTCCATGTCTTTCAGGGAAACACAAATTTATTTATCCACTCAAAAGTTCTCAGGGTGACTAATAACCATCACTAGATAAAGTGTTCCCTCTACTTACTTTGTCCATTACCCATTGTCACATGAACTAAGATGTAAGATATCAAGAGGAAGGTGTTTAAAATAATTATGGCTTTGGATGGGACCCTAGTTCTGGAGGGGATGATCTACTAGGCTGTGGATGGAGTGATCCCCATGATAAGGAATTAATATAGTTATTTTTGATATGGAATTTTAGTTATTTGTGTCTCTTTTTTGATGTTATAGATCTCTACTAGGCTCAAACTATAGCTAGTTTGTTACTTTGTTATTAGGCCTAACCTAGCTTGTTGGATTTGTGGCATCTTCTTTTATAACATGTTTTTTAATTATGAATAGTTATATATATTTTTGACCTATTTATTATTAAAATAAGATCTATTTAAAAAAAAAAAATTACTAATAAATAAACATTGAGTAAATATTAATAAAAACTTCTACATTTGAACAACTAAAAACTATATTTTTAAGTCCTAAATCATTGTTTGTTCTATGTTTTTGACTGATATCAATATGAAACCCTAAGCCTCCATGATTTTTGAGTTTTTTAAGAAAAAAATTAAAATTAGAGTGGCATTATTAGGTTATTCTAAATGTGACCTCAACACCTAATGTGTTGAGGATTGCCTATATACCAATACCTTGAAAGGGGATCAAGCCTAATGTAGTTCTCCCAATCTAAGTGTCAGTGCAAATGCAAGTGAATGCTAGTATGAATGATAGTTTGAATGATTTGAGTGTTTATTAAGACTAAAAACTTGAGTAATACAAGCCCTAGGCTACTATAAATAGGTGTATATAGAATCAGGGTAAGATAGAGATCAATTTCCTTGACTTGGACAACTATTTCTGGGTTTGTTCATGAGATTTACATCTATTTTCCATCGATGGGATAAATGAATGACTGTATTCTTTATATAGTGTTATGGTGATTTTTTATACATGAAATGAGACTAGGATGACCTTAAAATGCTTTATTAAATAGAAAGATATTTGTTAGGGGTAAAGAAGGTTGTGGGTCAATTACATTATCCCTTTGCCAATCATGCAATGCACTACAAACCAAACAGTTGCACTATATTAAAAGTGGATAAAATGGGTGAAAAAGGGTACTATATGCCTAAGAGAAGGCCTATTTTGGATTTTGGTATATATAGGCAAGGATGAGTGCACATATAAACTAGAAAAAGATCAAAAGAGGCCCTAAGCTAAGTCAAGGTCTAATCTAAAGACAAGGTGGTTTCAATTGACACTCATTACATTAAAATGACATTGTATGTATGTATGTATGTATGTATGTACGTATATATACATATATACAAATATATATATATATATATATATATATATACAAATATATATATATATATACACACACACACACACATATATATACATATATATATATACATACATATTTATATACACACACACACACATATATATATATATACATATACATACATACATACAACATACATACATATATATATACATACATACATATATATATATATATATATATATATATATATATATACATACACACACACATATACATATAAAAATACATATATATATGCATATATGCATATATATATATATATGTATATGTATATATGCATATATATATACATATATGCATATATATATATATGAATATATATATATATACATATATACACACATATATGTATATATATATATGTATGTATGTATGTATGTATATATATATATGTATGTATAAATATGAATATAAATATAAATATATAATATATATATATATATATATATATATATATATATATATATATATATATATACGCATACACACACACACATATATATATGCATATATATATACATCTATATATATATATATATATGCATATATATATATGTATGTATGTATGTATGTATATATATATATATATATGTATATATATATATATGTATGTATATATATATATATGTGTATATATATATGTATGTATACACACACACACGTGTGTGTGTATGTGTGTGTGTGTGTGAATGGTTACAACAATAAAGAGATTAGTTTATACTCAATGTGCAAATTAATCCAAACTAGAGGACACAAATTGGTTATATTTTTTGGTTCTTTGGTATGCTATAATTATCTATTTTGGATTTGTTATATTTAATTTTATTTATTGAAAGATTTCATATTGATTAATGACTATCATATTTTTTTAAATTCTCACTAAACAATGATAAATGGCCTCAATCTAATTATCCTATTATTCCTTTTTTTGAAATGGAATTCAAATTTAAAAATAAACATTTCTTTTTATAGTTGTCATAATAAATTGTGCATATAATTACCATTATAAAATATGACTATTGACTTGATCAAAACTTACTAATAAATAAACATTGATTCAATCTCAATAAAAATAAAAATAAATTAAAAACTATCTTATGGTAGTTATAAATTATTCCTATTGATTTAATTTATAAATTATTCCTATTCATTTAGTCAAAACTTACTATTAAAATATAAATTCTATTGTACAAATGTTGAATCTTATGAGGAGATTATTGAGTCTATTCCAACTAATTACCCTTATAATCACCTCTTCTCACCCTTGGTGGAAAGAATGAAAATGGTATGTTGACACCTCTTTCTAAAATTACCCTTCTAGTAAAGTGTATGAATGGCTATGCTTGAATATGCCTATGGTGGATAAGCTCAATGCAATATGTTATATTTGTTACTCCATCACATTTTGTGTTAGATAATTTCAAATAATTTGGTCTAATTATGTCAAACCTAAGCTAGCACATTTTACTTCTTGTTTTCTTCATCAAGGGCTTCCTATTGGGAGAATATTGGTTCAATTAGGGGTGGTGAATCCCTTTGCCCATTCTAAAAATATTTGGATACTATCATTCACTTGTTTTGGTTTTGTTTTAAGGCCCAAGGCACTTGGTTTTAGATTCATGATTTTTCCATACCTTTTTTCTTGAGCCTTTAAGTTGGAATCATATTCTCCTTAGTGATATTCCTAAGATGTCACTTCATAACACCCAAGTTGGCATGATTTCAAAGTGTAAATATTGCATTGGATATAGAAACAAAGGAATTCAAAGTTGTTATCTAATATTGTTTTTAACAATCAATTTTATATCTATAATAAATATATGGCTATATTTAATGTTATATTTCAAATTCAAGTTCACACTAACAAAGTTGCTATGGAAATTGAGCACCTGTAAATATTATTTCATGATTATGGGATGCCCCATGAAATTTGGTCTACATTATGCCTTCCCCTCCTAGGAATACACTACTAAGAGGTAGTAGTGGACCTTTATAGGGCGGTTATCATCATACTAGTTCATTTCAATATTCTCTAAATTGATGTTATGGTTATCCTCAAAGGCACCATACTCCTCCCCTAGCTCCCCGTCAAGGGTGAAACTCTCATTTTGCATTCAAATTACACTCAGAGTGGGGATATCCACATCTCTTAGGACACAAAATTGAATTTATCCACTTGAAATTTCTTAGGGTGGCTGACATTAACTGCTAGATAAAGTCTTCCCTTGGCTTACTCTATCCATTTCCCATCATCATAGGAACTAAGATGTAGAAGATCAGAAGGAAAATGTTCAAAACAATTATGGCTCTAGATGGGACCCTAGTTATGAAAGGGATGATCTACTAGAATATGGATGGATTGATCCCCATGATAAATACAACCATCTATCGATCTTTTTGATATGGAATCTTAGTTCTTGGTATCTCTTTTTTGATATTATAGATCTTTGATAGGCTCAAACTAGTTGGTTTGTTACTTTGTTACTAGGCTTGACCTAGTTTGTTGGCTTTGTGGCATCCTCTTTTACCACATGTTTTTAATTATGAATATATATATATATATATATATATATATATATATATATATATATATATATATATATAAACCTCTATATTAATATAATAAGATATATTTAAAAATAAAAAAAACAAACAAAAACTTACTAATAAATAAACATTGAGTAAATCTCAATAAAAAACTTCTACATTCAAACAACTTAAAACTTTATTATCGAGTCCTAAATCATTATATTTTGTATATTTTAAAATGGTATAAATATGAAACCCTAAGCCTCCATGTTTTTTAAGGTTTTTAAGAACATAATTAGAATTAGAGTGGCATTAGTAGGGTAGGATGGATGTGAACTCAACACCCAATGTGCTGATCATTGAATACATACCAATACCTTGAAAGGGGATCAAGCCTAATGTAGTTCCACCAATCTAAGTGTTGGTGCAAGTGCAAGTGAATGATAGTATGAATGCTAGTTTAAATTATTTGAGTGTGTATTGAAATTATAAACTTGAGTAATCTTAGATTTGGGTTGTTGTAGATAGGTGTATGTAGAAGCAAGGTAGAATAGGGTTCAATAACCTTGATTTACACAACTATTTTTTGGGTTTTTCATGAGAATTACATCTATTTTCCATATAGGGTATAAATGAATGAAAATTGTCTTTATATAGTGTTTTGGTGCTTTTTGAGACATAAAATGAGTATAGGATGACCCTAAAATGCTTTCAAAAGCAGAAAGATATTTGATAGGGGTAAAGAACATTGGGAGTCAATGGAACTACCCATTTTTTAATAGCATAATACACTATAGACCAAAGGTCCACCCTATATTATAGGTGTCTAAATGGGTGAAAAAGGATTCTAGATGCCTATGAGATGGCCTAATGTGTATTTTGGTATATCTAGGCATGCCTAAGTACACATATAAACTGGCAAAGGATCAAAATAGGAAACTAAGATAGGTTTAGGTCTAAGCTAAGAATAAGGTGGTCTTAAGTGACACTCATTTCATTAAAAAGGCATTCCATATGACTACACAATGTATCACTACACACACACACATATTGTGTGTGTGTGTGTGTGTGTGTGTGTGTGTGTGTGTGTGTGTGTGTGTGTGTGTGTGTGTAGTGATGGCTACAATAATAAAGTGATTGGTTGATATTCATTACCCAAATTACTACACATTGGAGGACATAAATTGGTGATGTTTTTTTTTGGTTTTATAGTATGCCAAAATTATCTATTTTGGATTTGTTATATATAATTTTATTTATTAAAAGATTTCATATTGATTAATGACTATCAGTTTTTTAAATTCTCAATAAAAAATGATAGATGGCCTCAATTGAATTATCTTGATGTTCATTTTTTTGAACTTGAATTCAAATTTAAAAAGCAACATTTTTTATAGTTATCATAATAAATTATGCCTATAATTACTATTGAACATTTTGACCACAACACAAAATAGGTCAACCCCCTATAGTAAAAAAATTG
Organism: Torreya grandis; assembly: GCA_037957365.1. Lineage (NCBI taxonomy): Eukaryota > Viridiplantae > Streptophyta > Pinopsida > Cupressales > Taxaceae > Torreya > Torreya grandis. The sequence continues at coordinate 1,414,019 of JARHVA010002872.1, forward strand.
AATATGGGTCTATTATAATATTATATGGTGTTTCATAGACTATTTTATGTCATTTCATACATTTCTATCCTTGGTCATGGTCTAGTTCTATCCTTATATCATTTTGTGTCATTTAGGGGTCATTTTAGAGTCATTTATGAAAGTGGCATAGTTTTCAAGGTGTCCAAATATTCTAGTTTTTCTTAAAACATCCTAAATTTTAGATTCCCTATCAGAAAATTTAGTCCATCTAAAAATTGCAGGTTCCCTAACTAAAATTCAAGAAAATAACTAAAAATAAGAAGTTTTAGCACTTGTACAACCTATGAGAGACAATGTAATGTGGGGGAATGTTTTGGGATATCTCTTAAAATTCCTAAAACTCATTTCCATGCTTGACATGATTTGGAAGTGTAAAAAAAGTCAAAAACTATTCTTCTCTTTCATCTTCCTTCTAGACATGTAAAACCAATCAATAGGTTTATGCTTAGTATGGCTAGTTGTAGAAGTTTTAGATTAAATTAATTTGGGGGGTCATATTACACTTGGTTAGATTAAATTTTATTCTTTGAGTGTAGATAATGGTTTATTATTCTTTATGAATCATCTCTAACAATTTGACTATGTTTTTCTTCTTATAGTTTCCCATACCCTATAGGTTTTGATCTTGTTTGGATATGTCCATATAATATTGATGATGGAATTCAATCCAGCGGACATGGGAATATTTATCAGATGTTCCCAATTATTTTTTTAATTTTTCAATTTTTTTTTTATGACAATCATCTCAAGTTATAGGAAGGTGTCACCATGTGAGGTCTTAGTCAAGTTTCACTACTTGTAGAATGTTTATTTCTCTAAAATGGATTCAAATTATTGTGATATGATGTGATTAATGTGTTTAAAGTAATCATAACCTATTTTATTCTCATATTACCTTCTAAGATTAACATCATGAAGAACACACAGTCACATATGGGAACATAATCAGTTTATACTTGTTTCTAACTAGAGTCATGGCATGTGGGGTCTTAAAAATGTTCATGGGAGATTTTTAAATATTGTAAATATGTTTAACATCTCATTGAATATTGAATAAGAAACCAAGGTCCTTCAAATATAATATTATAGACTATGACAATTAATATCATATGCATACACAATCAACTTATGGAATGAACATCTACAGGTGCTAAAAGGGAGATTGATAATGTGTGTTTCAATATTTTAATTTGGTTTAAATCCCCATGAGGTGTATAAGTTTAATTTTAGGAATTAACATATATTTTGAGTTATTAATAGCAACATATATCATATTTACATCTTACATTTTGTCATCTCTACCTTATTTACTATTGTATATGCATCTATAGACTCTCACAAAGACTTGAAGTGGTTTTAAAGAGATGTTATAACATGTTTTTAAGTATGCATTAGGTTGGAAGAATATGCAAATATATTAAAAACAAAAAATAATCTCACTTACCATGCTTAATGCTCATAGTCTCACTCAGTTCCTACATGCATGTAAATGTGTACCTACAGGTGGCTTGTACAAGGGTTCGAGAATGTGGTTTGGAGGTGTATAACATGTAGTGATATCCCCATGAGGGTTTTATATGTTAAATATATCTTGACAACCATGTTTCAATAGATAGGTTGGTAATTAAAGTTAAGAAGTCAACTTCAAGAGTTGGTGATTATGTTTAGGGACATTTTCCCTAAAACACAAAAAATAGGGTCCTTAGTGTTTTTAAAGATGTCATTTGGTAATGTCATGTGGTGATTTGATCACCTAAATTCATATATTTTATATCCTCTACAAAGGATAAGATATTTTTAAAAAGAGGAAGACATATTATCAGTGGAAAGCAGTATTTGGGGGCCTCCAAGTTGCCCACTTGTCTATTGTAAACATTTAATGATGTCTACAATAGTTCAAGTTCCAAGTGACCTTTAACTCTAAAGTGGTATTTTGAATGAATATCTTCATTTTAAGTAGTTTTTTTTGGTTTAGTAAGGCACTTATGCTCCAAGTAACATCAATTAAGGCTGGAAAACTAGGTTTTTGGCTTAATAGGTACACCTTGGTTCAAAAGGAACACCTATAGTTGATTTTAGGTATCTACAGTCTATGACATTAACGTATACATGAAAACCTAATAGATAAAGACATATAAATGTTCATAAATTATCATTATGACCTCATATGAGTCTCAAGGGCATGTGACATAGGCTTCAAAGGTCATATCTACCTATAAGACCACTATTACAATTGACTATAGCTGATTGTGATGGGTAAAGAGTAAGAGAAACAAGGATTTTGATGTTGGAAAAACCTAAAAATGGGATTAATAGGTACAAAAAATGTTAAATGAACGTAAAAATTTGAATAGGATCTTTAGACAATGTTTTTGAGACCTGGACTATTAAGGATAACCTATAAATATGGTGCTTTGAAGTAAAACATAGTTAGGCAACTTGCAGATTTAACTAATCAAGATGAGTAGTAATGTATATTTGCTTAAGGGTTTGTGAAAATTATTAAAATATTAGTCATGATGGAAACCACTTTAATATAACCTCATGATATGGTAATAATACAAAGAGAGGGATCTAATCAAACAACCCATAGTTAGTATCTAGGACCCTGTACATAGTCCACTTTCCCAAGGGTTTGTCTTGGATCTTGAAGGAGTTAAGGGATATAATGGTATACTCAAGAGTTAAAAATAGTCAAAAAAGGTATCCATAACTTAGATAATCCTCTCCAATATTCATTTTACTTGGGACATTAGGGGAAGTACCCTCTATTTTCTCTCATATAGAGGGTACTTCCCTAGGATGCAAACCCTACAATTTTGAATATTAAAGGTGAGAGGATGAACCAGCAGTTGGTTAAACCTTTAAATAAGGTTTGGAGAGATGTTATAATACATGATAAACCATGTAAAATCATGCACAAGGGTCAGAACATAATTGGGTATCCCAAATAGACAAAAGTTTAAGTAGACCAATTAGGTCTCAACTAGGCCTAAAGTCCAATGAAGGGGTCAATTTCATTTATAGTGTTATTTATACATTATAAATCCTTTGAAAATGTTTATAAGGAAAAATAAGGTATGTCTAATCCCTTGGTATGTAGAAAAGTCTATAAAAAATCCATTTTTAGGCTTAAAACCACAACAAGCTTTTGCAAATTGAAGAACCAAGCTCGAGTAGGTAATTAGGATTTCTTATATATTATTGGATACTCTACATGGGAGATCAAGGAGATTATAAAATTTAGGTAAGGTACTGAGATACTACTTTTTGTAATTGGATTACAATTTCAACATCATGACTTTATAAACAAAGGCTAAGGGTGAAATATGCTCTAAACCCTCTAAAATCATAGATAATGACATGATTCAAAAAATAAGGAAGGAAATGCATAAAAATGGACCAAAATGGATTATAAAATGGTTGAAGGTTGTAGATATCTCTCCATATATCCTTCCCATATAGTTGAGGTGTTCCCTACTTTTATAGATAGGGTAAATGATATTTTTTGGCTATTTTTGATGTTTTTCAGGTTATAGGAGGTTTAAAGAGATGAAACCAAATTTGGGAGAGATATTGGGACTTAATATAGCCTATAATATACATTTATTATAGTATTATAACTCCTATGTACCTTTTCAAGTGTCTTTATCTCAACTAATCAAAACTAGTAAAGTGAGCAAGATAGTGAGAAGGGTGAAAACTTCAAGTGGGAGTTTATTTAAGGTGTACCTAAGGAATATAATGCCATGAGGTGTCCAAAAAGGTTTAATTAAATCATGTATATGTATTTTCATGGAAAAATAATTACAAATTTGAGGCCAAGTGTGAGGGGTGAGTGAAAGAGGAGTTATTTGAACTATAGGTAGTGATAACTCATATGAAAAAGAATCTAGATGATTAGGGATGAAACCAATACATGTTTTAGAATGTATAAAAACCCTTATTATTATTTAAACCATGACATCTATCCATATTTAGTTATGGGGTGTTCTAATAAGGCCAAATGATGAAGGTAGTTTTTTTAGCAAGCAAGAGGAATCCTACACCACATTTCATGAAGTTTCATGATTTTGAGGGTGATTTTTCCTATCAGACCTTACATGGTATATCTCACACTCATTATCCTCCATGTATAAATAATTTTATTATAATGACACTTGTCCTAGTGACTTTTGGACTTCTTTCTCTTCTTCTCTCTCAAATTCTTTAAGTATTGGCCTTGTTGGCTCTTGTAATCTAAATCCACTCCATGTATGGTGAATCCCTATTGAAAATACATTGTATTTTGACTTTTAACAATAAATTAAGTTTTTATTTTGAGTTAAATAACATTTTATTAAGTGTGTGATGTGATGTATGGTGATGTAAATTGATAATATTATATCCTTTCTTCCCTTATCCTCTCATGATTATGCAAGAGTTCCTATTCTAGCAGGTCATATGAAGTGTTGGTCAAGTATAAGTATATATTTTAAGTGTATAATGAGAATTATTGTTTTAAAATAACCTATGGTTCACTTACCTTGGATAGCCTTCATGCATCTCATCTCCATATTGAAATACTCATGTAAAAATCCTTTCAAACTTAGAAGCTAGTTTGTATGTCTTATTTCTTATTGTAGGAAAGTATGATGGTCACATGGAAATCATCTTAGTGTATCAGCCCCTTATAGTAGGTTAATTTACTGCAAACTCCTAGCTCTATTCTCCATAATCAAATACTAGTTTAGGTGATAATTATTTCAAGATACATTTAGAGAGCTAGCCCTTAAATCTAGAGGCTCACTTCCACTAGAGGTACACCCACATACTTGTAAGTGTTCCCATGTTGTCCAAATATAGAAGAGGATTGAACACCCTCTTATATTTTGAAATATTTGGTGATAATAGTTCTGGCATGCCTAGTGGAACTAAGGTCCAAGAGAGTGGAAAGAGTGTTGGTGTGTCTTTCCTCTAATCAACTTTTGGAAGCAAGAAATCTAGCACCAATGGTGACTTTGAATGATAAATTCTACTTGTAAGCATACCAAGTATATATCATTGAATATTTTGATTAGTTTTTACATATCATTTAACATATGAGGTTGATATGAATAACTATAGTGAATACCATAGAGATAATTACATAACATGATTAGTCAAACATTAGTCTGATAATTCAAAGGAAGATTGCATAAGAGTAAATTGAATTAAGCCTATCTATTCATGTGGGAATTACAAAGGATAACAAGAAACATATAAAAGAAAGAAACACCATATTACCTTCCTAAATGGATTCACTAAACTAATGAGGCTCAAAATCATGGTCTCCCTTGATCAAGAGCTCTTGTCTTCAACAACAATGGTGGCCAACTCCTCCAATGTCTCAAGAACTCCTTGTAAAACCTAGGCTTATGATTTGGAATCACTAAAGTAGCCTATAATTGAAGATTGAAAAATAATATCAATGGTCAAATGCAAAAGATTATGGAGATAATTCAGCATTATAACTTTGCACAAATCAAGATTAAAAATGATGTTCATCGCCTCTCTATTTATAAATTTTTGAGATTGATCAAAATCAACTTGAACCATCCATCTAAAAATTGAGATGTGTGGCTAAGGATTAATATAATTATATAATTAAATACATAAATATAACTCATATATATTTGGCATAGAGGGTCATTGAAGAGGCATGGAGGATCTTAATGAGGCATGGGAGACCCATAATCTTGATATTTTTGGCATTTATGGCCTAGGGATGTCTTCCCAAGAAATGATGTCATTAAGTGATGCAGTCAACAAAAATCAATTTATAAAAATAAATATTCAACAAATCTCATGGAAAATCCACTTAAGCTCTTGATTTAGATCAATTAGCCTTAAACAAGGTTAATCAATATTTGTGCAATTATGTAGAAATTGGCCATCAATTAATCAGAATGTCTTGTTATTGGCATAAAATTTGATTGGAATATAATTATAAGTTGATGTTAGATGTGTTGGATCTACCATCCCATTTAGGATTATGTCAACACCAAATAACAAGGGCACATTCCTTTTGCAATAGATTTGATAAAAAAAGCTATCTAGGGCACCCAAGTGTAAAATTGACATTTTGACTCGAAACGATTTGATCAAAGTTAGTTGGCCCATAAAATGCATTGCCCCATTTAGGGATATTTTGACCTAAATCAGCACTTGTAAATGAAAAGTTTGAACTATTTAGGTCATTTCATGGATTTTAGCCTAAAATGTGTAGTTGAGTGCAATTTGAGTAAGATTGACAATTTCAACACAAATGGTGCTAGGAATTAGATGTCTACATTTTCCTCCTATTTGAAAAAGTGTAGGAAGACATTCAGGGGAAGTAACATCTTTTCAAAGAATTTTTTTTAATAATAAATTGGAATAGACCCATGATTCCCCCTCAAGAGGACATACTAGGATGAAAGAGAAGGATGAACTCTCAAAAGGAGAGAGAAAGTGAGAGATTAACCCATGAAATAGATCACATCTAGAGGATCTAATGCTTGTACATGTGATTACCATCAATGATCAAAATATAATTAAAGGTATAATAGGACCTAAATACAAGGGGAGTGGGAAAGATACAATCCACAAATGTAAGGGGCACACTTTTAAACTTACCTAATTCAAGAGTACAAGATGCACACTTAAAACATTGATCATTTTTTATATAGTTTACACATTAAAATATTATCATCATGGGCATTAGTGTGGAGAACCTAGAATTAGAGGAAAAGAGAGAACATTCTACTTTAGGAAGAGAAGCACCACTAGAATGGGGTCTCCAAAGAGAAAATAATGAGTACTGTAATACAGTAAATATGATTATGATAAAACAATTTTTCCCTAGTAAGGTGAATTTTGATCACTTGATAAAAAAATAAATAATGGGTTGCCCCTATATATTTTATTTGATTTTGACATTGTCTAGATGTTGTGCTCCATAATGAGCAATTGTAAAGCAAAATAACTTAAGCATATAATCTAATAAATAGGTTAAAAGAGTGGGCGTAAACATACATATGATGGTGTAATGGCTTATAAAGCCACATAAACCCAACATATGAGAATGCATAAAGTGATGAGAGAGATGAAAAGAAGAATGGAGATGGTTGAGCTGACTCCAAATGTATAAGATAAGTTTATGTTTCCTACATAGTTTCATGGACTCATGTTCCAACATGAACTTTAAGCCAATGTAGTTCACCCAAGTTTGGGAGTGAATGGAATGAGGAATGATGAAAACTGACCAAGAATTGATTAGAATCATAATTTATGTGAAGACATGCATGCCTAAGCATAGAGTTGAGTGATAAAATACATGATACCTAGATGCCTATTTTTATATCATGATCCTAGATTATGCAAAGTGTTCTCAAGAATCATTCATTAGAGCTATGTTGATGTTAAGAATTTGAGATCTAAGCACAAAATAATTGATATATAAAAATAAATTAGGCATCATAAGTATGAATAACTTAAAATGACATAATATTCCAATTACACTAAGCTAGTTCAAATGTGAATACCTATAACTAAGGATAATGGTAAAATAATTACCAAAACCAAAGTTATAGCTATTTACATTCAAACAAAAAGGCAAAGACAAATAAAAAGATAAACATAAATGAAACTAACTTGAAATATGGATATGATCAATCAAGACTTAAGTATGAAAAAAATGTTTAAAAACATAAAACAAGAACATCTTAATGACATGAGACCAAGATAAAAATAATCAAGATCCATGTGGACCATCAAGACATTCTTGAAGACAAAAGAGAAACAAAATCAAATAGAAAAATAGGACACTAACAAAAATAAAATAAACAAAAAGGTCCAAGAACAACTTAATAACATAGGATCAAGTTATAAATAATCAAGATCCATGTGAATCATCAAGATGTTCTGAAACATAAAAGAGATAAGGAAAAACATACAAGGAAACACAAGACCAAGATGAGACAAGAAGTAATAAAAAGAGAAAAGGAGAAGAAATAAAAGGAGAGGTGTAAAATCACAAAAAAAAAAACCAAGAAAACTTAAATAAACAAACACAAACAAAATCCAAGCTAGTGTGGTTTAAAGACAAATGTTCATGCACATGTGGTAGAGGTGTTACTTTCCACCACAACATAACAAATAATAATGAAACAAAAATTATTCCCTAATTAAAGAGGAATAATGATAGAAGAAATGGGGGAAGAGAAGAAAAAGAATGGGTTAGCTGAGCTGACTGTAAATGTACAAGACAAGTGGATGTTGCCTACATAGTTATATAGATGCATGTTCCAAAATGAACTTCAGGCCAAATGTAGTTCTCCCAAGAAATGAGATAAAATAAAAATGATGATCAAACCAAAATTATTGATGTCATAGAAGAAATGGAAGATATGATAATTAAATAATAATGGTATTACAAATAATAAGCTGATGGGATGAGAAAGAATGATCTTGCAAAATGGCAAGTGCATGGGACAAGATGAATTGGTGTTTCTTTGCTTAAAAAATGGAAAGATCATAGTGTGGTGGGATGTGAATGTATAAAATAATTAGATAATGTTTTTTTTATTTTGTGGATCATGTTATGATTTTTTTGGTATTTCCAAAGTATTTCCAATGTTTTTGGTGTTTTTGGGATAAAATATGCATAAGGTGGTACCATCTAGTCAAGGAGATGCACATTCGAGAGTAAAGGTTCCAATAAAATTACTAAGCCACCTAAAATAAACCATTCTCACAAATTGGTGAGAGTGAGGGTCCTAATAATACAATAAATTCCTATAAAGAGCAGTAAATGTAATATAGTAAAGTGTGCAGCATGAAGTAACTTCAAAGAATTATCTATGTTGACTAATCTGTAATAGTGTAGCAAAGGTCTTGAACTAAGAAGATGTTTTTTTTTCACTTGTCTAAAGGTATAAAATACTATCCTAGTTGAACTACTTTTTAAAACTAGTGTTGATGATGTTGATATAAGATATAATTAGGATCATAATTGGTCAAGAGATAAATTTTTTTCAAGCTTACAACATGCCCAATACATAACAAAGAATATGATTCTCAAGGATAATGGTCCAAAAAATAGGGTCCAACACATGGATGCTCCAAAGTGGGATAAAGAGCATGGTTCTCTTTTGAGAATGGTCTAATATAGGATAAAATGTGTTTAAAGTGACAATGATTTAAATCATTCACTATCTTAAGTTATGAAGTGTTGGCCAAATAAAATATATTGTATAATGTGTTAAAGGTAGGATAAAATTGTGGGATAAAATTACTTCAACACAAGTTGCCCCTATGTTAGGGGTCTTATATACAATGGTTCAAATTTGTTCATGTGTATAACCTCTTAAGATGTATGATGTTCATAGGCTATAGAATTTCTTCACCATTAGGTTTAGCTAGTCAATATGCCCCTGATCCATAGTTTTTTATGAAAATATATGGTCCCAACCAATTAGGCTAAAACTTACCTTTATTTTTACACTTTGAATTTGTATTATTTTGGTTTTATTTCATAACCAAGTCACCAATCTCAAAATTTCAACAGAGAATGTGCTTGTTGTATCTTCTCCATAATCTATTTTGATAGGCCTACAAGTTTTCTAGGCTAGCCAAATGCTTACCATCAAGAATTTCTAGTTCTTGTAATTGTGAGGCCCTATAGTATTCATCATCTTCAATGTGCTCCAGTGATATTCACAATGATGGTATCTCAATCTCAACCTAGCTAATAGTTTCATTGCAAAAAAAAGGGAGTATGGAGTGGCTCCAATTAGGGTTTGATGATTAGTTCTATAAGCCCAAAGTGTAAAAAGGAGTTAAAAGAATTAATTATGGCTAGCATCATTGAGAATCTTCTTTAATATGGATACAATGGTTTTATTTGATTAATCAAATTGTTTATTGCCTTGTGAGTTATATGTAGTTAATTTCTTGTGATTTATCTTGAATTTTGTGCAAAGAGATTTCACATGTTGGTTCATAAAGGATCTACCATTATCAGATATAATATGGGTTGGGATGCCATATTGACAGATGATATGGTAATGAATAAATTTGGATATCTACTTCTTGATAACATAAGTGAGAGGAATGGCCTCAATCCACTTGGTAAAGTATTTAGTTTCTATCAAAATGTGTTTATGTCCATCTGAAGATGTTGGGTTAATTTTCCTGATAAGATTGAGATCACATGTTGATAAGAACCATGGTTTTGTGATTGGTTGTAGTGGTAAAGAAGGTGTGTATATCAAGTTACCATGTTGCTAACAAGTAACACACTTCTTCACATGGTTACAAGCATTGGTCTTCATTTTGGGTCAATAATATCCTATTCTAAGGAGTTTCTTTGTTAGGACTACATTGTTAGTGTGGGCCCCATACATTCCTTCAGAAATCTCCTTTATTACTAACTTGGATTCTCCCAAAGATAAACAATGAAAAAGCATTCCATCATAGCCTTTATGATAAATCATGTTTCTAAGGAGATTATACTGTGACAAGTGATGAAGGAATAGTTTTTGTTGGTTGTTCGAAAGGTTGGCGAGAAAGACATGACTATGGAAATAGTTATAAAAATCTTGGTACCATGGTATCTCAAGTAAGAGATTAGGACCAATAATGGTGCATACCCTCTCTGAATCTATTATAATATGTGTAGGCTAAAGAATATTTTAAATCAAGAATTGGTACTCTTTAGCACTACCATCCATTTGAACCATGAAAAAAATTGTTGCCATTACATCAGTGGATCTATTTTTTACTCTCAAAACGTGTTCAAATTACAGAGATTTAAAATGTGTTTTAAGGTTATCGACAATTTTCTTATAAAGAACAAGCTTGTCATCTCTTGTTTGATACTGATAATTGGTATGATTGATGACTAACTATGAATCTCTATAGACCTTTAAGATTTGAATATCCCACTATATAGAAAGGTGGAGTCCTACAATTAGTACCTCAAACTCAACCATTTTTTTATATAATGAAATTGTATATGGAATGTTTTGGGAACTAAATCCCCCTATGGTGTGATAAATAATATGCCAGTGTTGGATTCATGGGATGTGAAGGATTCATCAAAATAGAGCATCCACTGTTCAAGTTTCTATGGTGCTTGTTCTATTGTCATGATAGAATCATCTGGAAAGTCAAACTTGAGAGATTGAGCATCCTAAATAGGAGCTTATACAAGTTGGTCATTGATTACTTACCCTTTGATTATATTTTGATTTGGGTACTCAATATCAAACTCACTTAGGAGCATAACCCATTTAGTCATTCATCCTTGAAGAGATGCTTTAGATAAGAGGAAATTGAGAGTTTCCACCTTGGTGATGAATATAATGTCATAATTTTTGAGTGGTGAACACCATAGAAAAACATGCCTTCTCAATAGGCATATAATTATGTTCATAAGTCACCAAAGTGTGGCTTAAATAATAAACATGTTCCTTACCATGATCATCATGTTGGGCCAAATGTGTCCCCAACACATGTTCTATGGCTGATATATAAAGTAGTGACTTTCCCTGTGTTGGTGGTCTTAAGACTAATGGATTAGCCAAGTATGTTTTAAGATTTGAAAATGCTATTTGAAAATCTTAATCCCATTGAAATGTTACCCCTTTCTTCAAAATATGAGTAAATGGGTGTCACTTATCTACCAATTAAGCAATGAACTTGTGTATAGATTGGGTCTTTCCTTACAAGCTTCATATCTATTTAAGATTATTTGGTGGAGGCATTTCCACAATAGTGTTGAATTTTTTAGGGTTGAATTTGATCCCTCATTGTGATATAATGAACCCTAGGAATTTCCCTGATGTGACTCCAAAGACACATTTCTTAGGATTCAAGTAGACTTTATAATGATGAAGCCTCTCAAAGATTCTTCATAGAACATCAAGATGTCTAGATCATGTTCCTGATTTTGATAGTATATCATCAACATAATCCTCTACAATGTCATCCATCATGTCATGGAAGATGATAGGCATTGCATGTTGATATGTTTCTCCAATATTCTTCAAGACAAATGGCATGACTTGGTAATAGAATGTCCCCCATGGAGTGGTAAACGTAGTCTTGTACTAGTCTTTAAGAGCTATATTTATCTACTTATAACCACAAAATCCATCTATGAAGGATATGATCTCGTACCTAGCAGTTGATTCAATGATCATGTCGATGTTGGGTGGAGGAAAATCATCTTTGGGGCATGCTTTGTTGATCTCATAGAAATCAACACAAAGAGGTATCCCTAAGGTCTTTTTACTTACTAAGACTATGTTGGAAACCCATTTAGATTAATCCAATGGTCTAATAAAATTGTCTCATAACAACTTTTTTTAGTTTGGCCTTAACCAATAAGGTGATGCATGGATGCATCTTTCTTACTTTTTGCTTGACATGTTTGGCATTAGAATGGAAAACAAAGTGATGCACAACCAAATCAGGGTCCAATCCTAGAATGTGGGAGTATTTCCATGTAAAAATATCTATATAATCCTTTAGGATGGATATAACATGCTCACATTTTGCTTTGGTAAGGGATGCTCTAAGATAAATTTTTTTGGGATCCTCATAGGTTCCCAAGTTTAATTTTATCATGTTTTTCACAAGGAGTGTGGATCCATATTATAAAATTCTAGGTAAGGTATGATCATGATTATTTTCTTCTACCACATCTTGTTGTTCCTACCAAATATCTAGATAGTATGAAGAATTAGAATCTGTAATCTCAGGTAAAGGCCAACTAGCAAAAACCTCTTGAAACTCAAGAGCAAGATGATCAAACATTTAATATTGTTACGAAGAGATGCTTTTACTAGATATGGAACTTTGGCTACATGGACCTTATGTGTCTTGAGGGGATGATCAAAATTTATTTCCTAGGAGCACCTAAAATAGGTTTTCACTTAAAGGCTTGTCTTTTTCTTTACTTTTTCCTTGATTGATGAGTGCCTCAAAGAGGTTTTCACCTAAAGATCTCAATGTTTGTTCTTTATTATGACCAAGAAAGTTTTCCTACTCTCCAAAGTAGGTAGAAGGATCTAATGAAAAATCAAATCCCTATTTGTGATCATGAATGGGCAATCCATCTTGTAGGCCCGTGTATTCTAAAGTTGATTCTTCATTTTGAAACTCATCAAGGCATATGAATAAATTTTTTTGGTCCCAATCTATGAGTTTAGGAAGGTAAAGGCATAAAAAATAATGAGGGTTTGCTTCAGGATGGGAAGCTCCAATGGTAAATATATAATGTCTTACTTTAGGAATGGAATCACCACTAAGATGGGTTCTTGCTTCAAGATGGGAAGATCTAATAAGTGTTATAGTTAATATGTCATTTGAATCAAATAAATGTGAGTTAGAAAGCTCATCAAAAAGGTTATAATGGGATGTTGTGTCACTACTATGAGTCTCATCGCTAGTCACTTTAGAAGAGTCACTATAAAAAGTCATGAGGTCACCCTCTGGTGGTTTAAATTTGAGACCATGATTCCAATTGACAACTCCAGTTGATAAAGGCTCTAAGAATCCTTATGCTTGTGGGCTAAGGCATTTTCCTATATAGTTGAGATGATCCATTATTCGGTTAGGGATAAGATACTTTGGATTCTAAAAGTAATAAGCAAGGCCTTTAGAATATAACCAATCTCCCTTAATAAAAGCCTCTCAATATTTCTTTGGCATGATTGTAGGTATGAAAACCATAGGTGGTTTTGGTTATTTCTTCTTTGGCTACCAAATCTAGCTGGGTTTGTTAGGAGTCTAGGAAGGTTTAGGTTTACCAAATTATATAGGGGATTTAAGAAACTTTGAAATATGGAGGATGTCCTTTAAATGGTATGTATAAATACCTACATCTTTAATAACAACTTGATTTACAAGAGCTATAGGAAATGGATCAATCGACATGGAGGCTAGATCATCAGGGTTGATATAATTAGATGGAAATGGATGGGAAATGATGGATTTGTTTTTCTTTGCAATGAATGCAAAACTTAGACAATAGTTATAAATATAAAACTCAGCTTTAAGATGTTTTAAATATTCATATAGTTTTTGATCAGTAGGAATAGTAACCTTGATCCCATTATGGTTAAAATTAAGGCACTAGTGAAGAGTAGATGGCATTACCTGTACTCCATGGATCCATGAAAGACCAATAAGTATGTTATAAGGAAGTTAAATATATATAATATGGAATAATTTATGATGATAAATAGACCCAACCATGATTGGAAACCAAATTTTACCCAAAGACTTCCTCTCAATGTTGTCATAAGCCTTGATTGTAATAGTTTTTGGTTGAATGTCTTTATCTATGTAGCCTAATCATCATACCAATTTGAGAGATATGATGTTTAACCCTAAACCATTATCTCTAAAAACCCACTTGATCTAATGATCTACAATGATTATCTCAATGTACAATGGGTTATTATGTTTTGGGCCAAAAGTGGACATGTCTTTTTGGTTAAATGTGATTTGCCAAAATGAAGATAAATGTCTAACTAAGTTCTATAACTGATCAAGATTTATATCATTAGTCATAATAGATTCTTGTAAAAGGTTTTTTAGAATAGTTCTATGGACATCAGATGTCTATAAGAGTTATAATATGGAAATATCTACAAGGGTTTTGTTCAATTGATCCACTAAACTATAAGGCTTTTCAGTTGTGGATTGAGCTAGTTTAGTCTTTATTGACATAGTATTCAAATTTGGAACCATCAGCATAATGTTCTCATTGGGTTTCATGGAAAAAGTGGGTGAAGGGCCTTAGATGGTGACTCATGGGTGTCTAGTTACAAATACAAAACATAGAGGTGGCAAGGAATCATTATAATTAGAAGAAGTGGGCAAAGGGCATTAGATGGTGACTTACGATCATCTAACTATATTACTATAGTTTTGAGTCAATGAGGAGCCTTTATAATTAGAAGAAGGGTGATATTATTTAGAACTAGCACCTTGTGTAAATGGAGCCACAACATGATTATGAAAACTCAACATGGTATTAATAGGGGGAGAGGGTATTGACCCTATAATGATGGGTCCCATACTTCGAGTAACATGAGATTGTATACATGTTTTCGTAGTAACAATGTCAATGTGGGTAGAATAAATGTGCCCTATAGTATTGTTATATTCATATGACATATTGCTATAAACCACATTATTAGTATGGGCATTATGATATCGATTATGCTCATTATGATTTTGACCTTGATATTGGTTTTGATTCTACATCTATCCTTGATTTTGACCTTGGTTTTGATTATTTTTTGGTGGTTGTGGATTATGTCAAGGAAAAGGTCCTTGTAGATCCATATATCTTGATTTATGTTCTAGTTAGGGGCCAACTTAATTTTTAGTTCACCACCTTCAATAAAGTCTTGAATAATGTGTTGTAATTGGATACAACAATATGCACCATGACCAACAACATAATGGATGTTCACCATTCATTCTCTTTACACCAATCTAGATTTGGTTGATCTTGAGGAAATGGCCTTGGTACTAGCCATACAATAAAATTAGCAATGATGAGCTTTTGTAACACTATTTTAATTGGTTCTCCTAACTTACTAAAGACTTTGAAGTTGTTATGAAATGTCCTTTGTAAAGGTTATCTCTACAAATTAGGTGGTGGATTTAGGGGAGTTAATTGTACATTTGGGGAAGGTGTAGCCTACATGATTTATACAAATCTTATTTCAGTCACCCCATTTACAATAATGTTTTTATTTTTGTTAAATCCCTTAGGCTTATCCTATGAAACTATTAGAATTGGTGATTGAGTATGATTAGATGTCTAAACCTTGACAAGGCCCTTAGTAATAAGAGCCTTCTCAATCTACACTCTTTTGGTAATAATTTCATTAAATGAGTTAACACAAGCTAATTGTAGATTATGTGCAACTTCAAGATGCAATTTTTATGAAAAAATATCAGCTAACTATTTTTCTAGTAATTTATGTTGAAAGTATCCCACCAATGCTCTCCACCTTTGAAGATATGTGGCAAAACTTTCACCATCATGCTATTTGTATTTGCATAAGTCAACAATGGTCAATCCATATTCTATTTTATATGAGAAATGGTTAACAAACTTTTTTGATAAGTCATTCTAATTTGCAATTGATCCCTTGGGTATTTTAAGTAGCCAATTGAGATCCTATCCTACTAAATTCCATGGAAACAATCAAAGTAAGTACTCATTATTAAAAGAAATCTCTTGACATAAGACAAAGAATGCTTGTATATGCTCATGTGGATCTCCATTTCCTTTATACTTGTAAAATCTGGGTGCCTCAAAACGAGGTGGAAAAGGGTTTTGGAGAATAGATAAATCAAATGGATATGGAAATATCTCATCAAATTTGTACTTTTAACTCTATTATTCATCTCCAATCTTTGAACAATTTTCTTCATAGAATTCTACTCTTACATGTTTGGTGCATTTGTGGATCGGATAAGATGTTGTTGGGTGGAATGTGCCCTTAGTTTTTTGTGTATCTATAGGGAATATATACCTTTTGACCCATACCTTGGTTCTAATTCACTCCTTGAGTTGGGAAAATAGGCCATTAATACTTGAATTGTAAAACATTCCCTGAATACAACTATTTAGTACTTTGTTGGTTTTGAGAAGTTTTGCGTTTGTTTACCAATTTCTATATTGGCTGGAATGAACTAGAAAAATTGTGTTGAGGGATTTTCTCAATTCAAATTGAGTGTTTAGCTCTTTGTTTCTGCAAAGTAATAAGAGGTTATTGATAATTTGAGAATGTATGATCCATGTCAAATGAAACATTTTGTAAGATTTCTTGTAACTTTGACTATTCGTTTAGGTTACCTTGATCCACTATGGTTATGTTATCATTAAATGTTTATTACATACTTTAAACCACATTTCCCTATTATTTCAAAACATCATTGTGAATTAAAGTGGAAACTAATGAGTCAGTTAAGTCTATGACAAGTTGATCCACATATCATTGACTTAATATATTGATCATAGTTAGAAGATTTTGATTTTTGGGTTGTGACTCTATTTGTATTTGCTTTCCTTTGTTAGAAGAAGAAGGTATGTTTATTTGTGTAAAATATTGTTCTTTTTGTCATTGTTTTCCTTCTCTAACTAAGGTATGCAATTGTTCTATAAGAAAGTTTGAAGGTAGTCTAACACCTAATTCTATAAACCTAAGAAGTGCTTCATATTGATTTTCTTGGGGTTGATATTAATTGTAATCATATTAGGATCTACTATTATAGGGATGTCATAAAAAAAATGGGGTTATCTTGACCATCATAAAATTGATCATCCTCATATCTAAGTCCATAAGAGGTCCCACTACGAGTGAACCTTTGAGTCATTTCTAAAAATAGTTGTTTCATGCATTTGACTAGATTTGGATCAATGTTTTGTAAATGTTTAAACAAATTATGCCTTGGTTTTATTCAAACAAATAACTAAGGTACCAAAGAGACTATAAAGAGGGTGGTTTAGAACCACACACAATTATAATATTTGGTCCAAGAATTTACTCAACTTTTGGTAAAGTTTAAATCATATAGATTGGAAGAAGGTAAGGTAACTCAAAGATCCAAGGTGAAAAATAGTACATCAAAGCCTAGATATTTGTGATACACCTATATCGTAAAAGAAAGTTTCAACTTCAACAAATTGATCTTAGAAAATTAGAGGAAAGCTCTCTCGATTATGAATAAGGCAATATGAAATAAGAAACTCAAGATGTAAAAATATACACAAATCACTAAGTACAAATCTAGGACCGAATGGGCAGCACAATGTTTCCACATGGTTATATTAAGATAAAATATGTTCTAGGACTCAAAGCATAAGTGATATGTAAGATGAATTGAGTCCACCAAGATGAGAATTTTATTTTGAGTCTAATAAATGGCCCTTAATCAAAATGGAAATTGAACACAAGTTAAAACAAGTTTAGTGTGAAAATGGTAAACCCAATTTAACACACCAACCCTCAAAACTTAGAAAGGTCCAATTTTAAATGTGAATTATAATTAAGGGACTTGAAAAAATTAGATAAAATCTCTAGACTTAATTAGTAAACATGACTAAGAAAAAGTGGATGATATAACACAAAGCTTTTGATAATAACTTGAACAAGGAAAAAATAAATTTTCTAATTGGATAACGTAATGCCTCCCTTGCTCAAGAATTTTAAGGAAAATGTGCTTTGGTTAAGTTCATTGAGTTAACAAAGATTTTTAGACACAAATCAAGACCAAGTATGCTAATGACAAAATTTTTTATCTTAATTCTAAACTGACAAGATATGGCCAAGTGGGGTTAACTAAACTAGCAAGTTTTTGAATGTTTCTAGGGAGATCAATTACACAATGAATTTCACATCACAATGCAAAATAAAATCACATAATTATGTGTCCACATCACTTGGCTTGTTGTAAAAAAGTCTTGTCCTTTTTGTAACCACTAAATCCATCACTTGCTTAGTGTAGTATGATGTCCAAAGTGTAGATATGTTCCATGTGCAACTCCAACACTAGAAGGTGGTTTAACTACTAAAACCTCTAATCATGGTGGGAATGAATGAATTTAGTGATAGGATATGAAACCCTAGGTCAAATATTCCCTAAATAACTTATGGGAGGTAATGAATTCCCCCTCACAAGCCAAGATGAAATGAAATAATAGACATAATAGAAAGAATTTAGGGTCATTTTCAAGATCACCCAAACTATTGCGAGTTTTTGGGGAGTGATTTAGATGGCATTCTTTCTATCCCTTAGACTAGGCATGTTTGCAAATAAGTACAACACTTTTTATTTCAAAAGTTCCCTAAAGGATATGGATAGAAGAGCATACACACAATGTCCTCTTCTTTTGCCCATCAAATTCTAATTAAATATGACATTTGACAAGTTTATTTAATTTTAAGCCCCAAATGAAAGATTAGGTGGTGTTCTTTCTAACCCCTTGGTCTTAAGTTGTAACCTTGAAAGCAAATTTTGTCAAAAGATTCACCTAAGCATGTAAATTATTTGTTAAACACCAAAAACAAGGTTCCTAATTCATTTTAAACTTGTTAAAAAAAGGTCTAAAAAGCATGATTTAACAAATCCCAAGCTTGATCCTGCAATGAAAAGGTTAGAGTTTCCTTTAGCTTTGAAGCTAATTTACAAATGGAAGAAGCAACTTCTCAAAATGAGCTCTCTATTTTAAAATCACAATTACATAGTCAATCCCACTATTTCCCTACAAAATCATAATTACAAATAATAATATCTTAGTTATGGGTTAGATCAAATAGAAAAGCACAATATCAGTTTTTATCTATGAAATCACTGCACGGATTAGAAAATATCACTGTTACTAGAAAAAATCATTATTTACTAGCCAAAAAATAGAAAAACAAAAAATTATTGTTCAGATGAAAAAATCACTGCATGGGTGAACAATATCACTGCTATCAAACAAAATCATTGTTTACTAGTTAAAACTATAAAAACACAAAATCATTGTTATGCGAAATCATTGCCCAAAATAATGAAATCACTACCCAACAGAATGAAATCACTACCCAAAAGAATGATATCACTACCCAAAAGGATGATATCATTATTCTAGATGATGATATCACTAGTTAAGTCTACAAAATCACTATTTCAAAAATAGTGATTTCATTCACACAAAATCACTACTGTGTGAGCCATGATATCGTAGTAGAGAGAAAAAATGAGTTTTACAAGAACAAAAATGATGTAAGTAAAACATAAAATTAACTTAAATTTTCACTTCTTTGGTCCTTCTCACTCCAAGATCCTACATGGAAAAGTTTAGTGAGTTTCTTGAAAGAGATTTTTGACCAAATTTGTGGGCTACGGTCCCACTAGATGTGCCAAAATATAGAACGGATTAAATAACATGATTAGTCAAACATTAGTCTAATAAATCAAAAGAATAATACATAAGATTAAACCAAATTCAACCTATCTATTTATATGGGAATTAAAAAGGATAAAAAGAAACATATGAAATAAATAAACACCATATTCCCTTCCCAAATGGATTCACCATACCAATGAGGCTCAAAAGCATGTTCTTCCTTGATCAAGATCTCTTGTCTTCAACAACAATGGTGGCCAACTCCTCCAATGTCTCAATAACTATTTGTAAAACCTACACATATGATTTGGAATCACTGAACTAGCCTATCAATGAAGCTTGAAAAATAAGATCAATGGTCAAATGTAAAAGATTATGTAGACAATTCAACATTATAAGTTTATATATTTTTGATGGCCTCTCTATTTATAGATTTTTGAGATTGATCAGAATCAACCTAAACCATCCATCTCAGGATTGAGATGTGTGGCTAAGGATTAATCTAATTATATAATTTAATCCATAAATATACCTCATAAATATTTGGGATATAGAGGAATTTAACAGGTATGAAGGGTCTCAATGAGGCATAAGAGACCCATAATCTTGATATTTGTGGCATTTATAGCCTAGGGATGTCTTCCCAAGAAGTGATGTCATGAAGTGATGTAGTTAATAGAAATAAATTTCCAAAAAAAATATTTAACAAATCTCATGGAAAATCCACTTAATCTCTTGATTTATATCAATTAGCCTTAAACAAGGTTAATTAACATTTGTGCAATTGTTTAGAAATTGGGCCTCAGTTAATCAAAATAGTCAGAATATCCTATTATTGGCCTGAAATTTGACTGTAATGGAATTATAAGTTGATGTTAGATGAATTGGATCTTACATACCATTTAGGATTATTTAAACACAAAATAACAAGGGCACATGTCTTGTGTAAGATATTTGATAGAAAAGATCAATCTAGGGCACCCAAGTACAAAATTGACATTTTGACTTGAAATGATATGATCAAAGTTAGCTGAACCATAAAATACATTTCCCTATTTAGGTATACTTTGACCTAAATCAACACTTTTAAATGAAATATTTGAACCATTTAGGGAATTTTATTGATTTTAGCCTAATATATGCATTTGAGTACTATTCGAGTAAGATTGACAATTTCAACACAAATGGTGTTAGGAATTAGATGTCTACAAGTACTCATATCATGAAGCTCCTTATCATAATTGATATGAACCACATTTTACACCTCAATAGTCCTATAAAAATGCCTATCAATCTTATAGACCATGTCATCCCTATAGTCCTCCATTTCCCTCTCCATATAGACACCATGTTGTTGAACAACCCTATGAGGAAGAATACCAAGAATCCTATCAAGAAATGCCTTCTTATCAACCCCAATATGAGTCCTACTAGCCATACCATGATGCCTATCAAACTAAAAAGGATTACTATGAGTCTAAATCAAGATAGCAAGAGGTAAGATTTTAATTCCTAAAAAGTCAAATCCAACAACTTAAAGTTGGTCTTGATCCCCATCATTACCCTCCTCCTCCATCAATCCTATTTCATATCCAATCCTTCTTGGCACTCCTACAAAATCTTCTATATAGTGAAGACAATATGGGAACATGGGATGATGAGTTTGATGTGCTTCTTAATCATCTAATGGAATGGTTAAGATGTTTTGTCCAAAGATGGATGAGTGCATAGGAGGTGGTTGAAGATGAAATTTAATGGGAGATCAAAGAATAAATAGACTTGGTAAAGAAGTGACTTCAATGTTGAATAGATATTATAAAGATGTGGGAGGAAAAAGAGCTCAATAATGAACATGCTTCTATTGAAAAGACTTAAGGAGGTTATTGGCAAGTTGAAAATCCTCCTTATGCAGTGTTTTTCCTTCTAATCAACCCAAAACATCACTTCCCCATGAGATTACTAGTGCAATCCTCAATCCTAAATCCATTAACAAGCCCTTTACTACCCCTCACACTCCACTTTTCATTCATAATCCCTCTACCATTGTAGGCACTAGAAAATCACACATAATGGCTCTAGATTTTGAAATGCCTTAGGACCCCCTAGGGACCACCAAACCCTTCTTGACCCATTGAACAACACATCAAACCTTGATTTTATCTAGATATTTAGCTAACTAAAGTCACTAACTTACTAAGTAACCTTAACCCAATCCTTTTAACTCACCTTGACCCATTTTCCTCTAAACCTTATACCATCGATGGTTAGCTTGATTGATAATGATTAGCCTAACCATCAGTAGTTAGGTCTTCCTTGTTATTATGCAAATATTAACTATGTGTAAGTTAACATGACATAATTTAATATGTCTATATTGACCATTGATAATGAAATCATAATCATCAAAATCAATAAGCGAACCTCCTAGGGAACCTTCTATCCTCCATATCTCTTTTCTTATAAAAGGAGGGGAGTAGGAGGTGAAATGGATCTCAGTTTGAGCAATTAAAATCACTTTCAAGCATTATAACACATAGGTGATATAGCTTCCATCCAATTAACCATTCTTCTAGTAATCAAATAACTATAATAGAGATATAAACCTCTACCAGAATTGATCTCAAGGAAAAATAGTGTTACTATACCAAAATTTCTCCATCCATTAACTATCAAACATTTAACAAGCAATAGGTATATTTGTACTTCAATTTTGTTATTATAGTTTCTAACCTCTCTACCCCATTAGACATTTTTTCATTTTTTTTCCAACTCCTACACCATTAACATACCCTTACTTGATTAATGATCCATTTTGTAAACTCCTTTTCTAAACACTTACAAAATCTATAGACAATCATTGATAGTTAGCACAACCATTGATGGTTACCCAACTGTCGATGGTCAAATTAACTATTGACAGTCACCTTAACCACTGATGGTCATTATGGTAAGAAATAATAACAAGTTATTTCAAACCCCTTACCTCCAACCAAATCTAACTGTTTGTGTTCATGTCTGTTCATAGATTCCTACCTAATTTTATGAACCCGAATTGATCTATTTTAGCACTACTATTAACTTGTTATTTCCATATTTAGTTATTTTATTTAGAAATCATTCATTTCTTCTTATATGTTATTTTAGTTCCTTTCTATTATTTGATGCAAGTACTTTCATTTTATTTCTTTCAACTTAATTGTTATCAAAGAGTGCATTGACTTCCTCCTAGCAAACTCATGCTTCTTAGATCTAGTTCACGCTATATAATCCACCTAACTATCTTTCTAACCCTTTTTTTTAGTAATTTATTATCTATAGGTCATCCTTCTAAGATAAAAAATATCTTTCCACACTTATCTATATCATACATGCATAACAACCAGGTTCTTCTACCATACCCTTATTACTAGTTTCTTATCTTCTTCCTTAATTAATAAATGAGTAAAAATTAAGAGAAATATTTTGGCATGCCTAGTGTAACCTAGAATCATCTAGGTGACATTGTTTCCCTTTATTCTATGCTCATATAATGAAACATAAAATTTATTTTGGGCTTAAAATAAACCTTACGTACATTGATTGCTTGCATGTTTTTTAGTTCATTTGGTTAACTTAAAAGCAAAGTAATTAATCATAGTTTCACTTTTGTTATCACACACTTTACTAAACCATATAATCAATCAACACATAAAAATAATTTACATAAGGCCCATCTTGGATTTCATCACCTAGTGGTATACCTTACCCTTTTGGATATCTTACTTAGAGGTCATTACCAAGAAGAAAAACTAAAACTCAGCATTCTAGTTGAGTCTAAACTCTGAATTTTAGCATATCTTGGCTAAGCACTTGATACCCTTATCATTTCAGTGTGTGAAGTGAGGGGGTAGGCCCCAATATCAAGCCACATACTAAATTTCAATATAGATTTTTGAGATCCTTTAACACCTAAAACCAACCTTAGACTTCCTTTTTAGTACCTGATCTACAAACCAAATTTCCTCTTCCCACTTTCTAAGGCATAAGCCAAAATTGATCTAAAAAGAATCCCAAGTTTTAAATGCACTTTACTGTATGTTTTTATTACCTTTAGATATTTTTATTTTGCTTTCTTTATGTTTCGAGTTGTAAGCTTCTCATCATTTCTATTTTATTCCTCACATGGTATTTACTAGACAACAATTAAGGAATCAAACCAACCAAGAAACACCATCTTCCTCTTCCTCTTATTCCATGGAGTATACTTCAGATGTTGAGAGTTATCCTCATCTTTCTCCCCCTCCTACCATGCCTCAGATATTTGTTGAGGGTGATGCATATTTAACTACCTTCCTTGATAATAACCCTATAGCCCTTCAACATTGCCTCAACACTTTATCTCACCATACCCCTATTTCTTCAAATCCTCCTACAGATCTATCTTATGGTATGCCTCCCCATCTTATGGTTGGTGATACCTCTACCCAACCTATGATCAGCCAAGTATCTTCTTCCACCAATATCTCATCCACTACCACCACCCAAACTCAATACAACATCCCAACCAATAGCCAAACACCTCCTACACCAACCAACACCTCTAACATAGGAGCAACCTCACCTCTTGTTACCCACACCTCATCCACAATGGGGGTGACTTCTAAACCTATTTACACCATTTCCCTTATCACTACCAACTCACCAATTTCCACCTCACTTCAAAATTTGGTGTTTGCCATACCTCATACCCTTCTACCTATTAGCACAAGAGTTACCACCTAACCCTAACTAGTTAATCTATCCATACCTCCAAATCAACCCATATCAATACCTCAACAAATAACCATGAATTCCTACCAATATGTTCTTAATCCATAAGGATACATAGTACCTTCTACCCAACCTTTTATGCCCATTAACCCTTATGTGGCATCATCCTAACCTTCAATGACCACATACCAATATGTGTTATCTTCTCAACCTTCTACCACTTATCCATATATTTATACCACCTAACCTCAACCAAACTTACCACACAATTATGGAGTTTTCCAACCTCAATCAGATTTGGTCAAATTGTTAATGGATAAAATGACTAACCTTGAGTCATCTATCTCTGGGGCTCATAACCTTTAAGATTATGATAAAATCTATAATGAACCTATTCACCCATACAATCTTATCCTCCTCAATGGTAATTACCCAAGTTTTCCAAGTTCCAAATCAAGGAGGACCCCCAACAACACTTAAGATCATTTCACCATTCTTGCTACTTGATTGTATATGATGATGTTCTTCTCTTTCAAACCTTTCCCATGTCTTTATTGAAACCAACCTTAGATTGGTATAGTGCTCTCACCAAGAACTCCATCTTTTACTTTTCCCAATTTACCCAAATATGTTTTGATCATTTCTTAGTCAATATATATAAGAAGGTCTATATTACCGACCTCTACTCCATTAGGTAATTTGATGATGAATCAATTGTTGATTTTGTAGCTAGATGGAGAGGTCTTATCAACCATCTCTCTTTCTCTTTACCCCAACCTGAGTTAATTGAAAGTTTATCTTGGGGTTTTGCTAAACATATTTCCTCTACTCTTCAAGTTCAAACTTTCAAGACTTTTTATGAGGCTTTCACCATGGCACACAAATTAAAAATTAGAGACATTGATGAAAGAAAATTAAAATTGAGGAACAAAAATTCTATATTTAAATCCAATGGTCCTTCCTCATCCAAAACCACCAATAAATCTAACCATCCCATCACCAAACCAAAGGCATCAAAAAACTTAGTTATCCTTGAAACCTCCCCACCATCAACTATCAACCAACCCAACCAAACCAACCCCTCTAGCTCTTCCAACCAACAAAACTAAAATCAAAACCAAGCTGCCCCAAAATAATATACTCTGATAGGGAAATCTTATGCTTTAGTTTTGGACAAATTTATTAAATCCAATATCATACAAATTCCTCCCATAAAACCTCTCCAACAATTTGATGCTTCTCACCCTACACGTGGTACAATGAGAATTATCTATGTGCTTTCCATCATGTCATTGGACATGATGTTAGTAGGTGTAAAACCTTTAAAACCATTGCCCAAAACATGATTGATAAGGGATAAATTGTATTTGATAATCCTAATGTACCCTCAAATTAGTCCTTTGACATCTTTCATAAACCTTTCCCCAATCATACCCCTTCTACCAACTATGATGATAATAAGTTGGAATCATCTCACACTCATGAGGTCCATATTGTTAATGTCATTATTACTGAACCTATCATTAAGGAGACCATTACCTTAAATATCTCTTCCTCCATTCCACTCATTGAAGTGGTGAACTCACCCTCTATTCCTTTGGACATCCAAATAGAGAAAGAAACCACACCTTTTTTCTTTATTTGATGAGACCATGGACTTATCCACATCTCCTTTGATAGAAATACCAAAAGAGGCAACCATTTCTTCAACTACATCATCCCCCACTCCATTTATTGAAGTGGTGGAATTACCCATCATTCCTATATATACCCAAACAAATGAAATGACCATCTTTGTTCCTTCACTTAAGGTTATCACCCCTTCCTCCCCTATCCTAGAACCACCCATTCTCTCTTTGGGAACCATCCCAAAAGAAGATATTAACTTGTCTACTCCTTCCTTAGAGGAAACATCCTCCCAAACATTGAAACCTTCCATCAAGGGAAAAGGTGAAGAAACCATTCCCACACCTCAACCTATGGGATTAATATTTGAAACCAATGACCAAGGGATCAAACCAATTTACAAGCCTTTTTCTAGATTAATCCAAAGTCTAGAGTTCACTTCTCAACCCAATCTAGATAGAGGCACCATTTGTTATCATCTTGGGCTCCCCTATCAAAAAAAACCTAAGCCTTCAACCTCACTTTCATCCATCATCAAACCTATCATCACCTCAATACCTTCATTAAACACTTTTCACTCCAAAACCATAGGGGAACCATCCAACCCACCTCCATCTAAAATTGTCAAATCACCTTACGCCTCTCTATCCAAACCTATCAAGAATATAGGAATACTTCCTACACCTAGTCTTGCTCACTTATATTTAAAGTTAGACTTAACACCAACCAAACCAACTAAGAAGGGAGCCACCCAAACTCCCACCTCAAAATAGATCCATACCACCCCCTTCATATTTACCTTCTATCTTAGGACCCCATCTTTCTACCATCCCACAAGCTCATCCTTCTACCAAGAAGGTGAACCCTCCCATAACTACTTATTCCTCATATAGTAAATATTCTCCTTTAATTCTACCTTTACCTACCCCCACCAAATCATCAAAATCCCCATCATTCTTAAGTAACCTATCTACCTCTACCTTCCTACCCATTTCTAAACCTTCATTATCTACCTCTACCTTCCCACCTATCACCAAACCTTCATCATCTAACTCAAAACCAACCATAACCAAAAAATTCCAACCAAAACCAACTACCAAAACCATTCCACCACCTATAACTTCTATGATGAAGCCTACTTCTAAGAAGGCTCCCACTCCTAAAACCAAAAAACCAACACCCTCAACACCTTTGCTCAAATCTTATTTGACCATTTTACAAAGGTTGTTACAAACTTCCTCATTAATCCTACCACCTACCAAACCCTTCAATCCTTCAGGTATTAAACCATCTTGGTTAAATGATGGTTTAATTTTCTCATATTGTAAGACACCTGAACATGACATGAAGAACTGTAAAGCTTTCTAAACACTTGTCCATAACTTATGGGATGAGGATGGTCTATTATCAGATGAACCTCCATTGAACCCATTACCAACCCAACCACCAAATTAACCCATCCAACACTTTACTACTCCTCTACTCTCATTTGAAAGTAGGGAAGAATTGAAGTAACCATCTAGCCTAACTCTTCCCCTCATCTACACTATCCATATGGTTACTTGACTTAGGGTCCAATAAAAATATAAGGGAAAGACCAAAGTGTCTATACCTTGGACATACCCTTCCACCCCTCAACCTTATAACCAAACCTAAACACCCTCACCTTTACCTTTACCTTCACCAAAACCCAAAATATCCATTTTGGGTGCCTCTCCCTCCAACCATTCTAAATCTATCCAACAAGTAGTGTTAAGAAAATTCACCGAAAACTAGTGAAGATGAGCCTTTATGAACTATTTAACACCTCACCTCATCATCTCTAAGCATTATAGAGGCCTTGAAATCAGTAGAGGTTCAACTAGAATACTCTCACCCTCTTGCATCCTTTTGTCGAAGCCCTTCAAATTTCTACCTTTATAACATTCTAGGATTCAAAAATACCTTCTATTCATTTTGAATATGTTGATCCTCCCCTCTTCATCACTGCATACATCAATCAAACCTACATCAAAAGGGTGATGATTGATGGAGGATATAATATTAACATTATCTCCTCTCATGCTAATTATCAAATCCAACTACCTAATAATATCATGTCAAAAGCTATATTGTTCCTCTTCTCCTTTAATGTTACCATGGCCACTACATTGGGGACAGTCATCCTCCACATCCACTTGGGAGCTTACATAATTATAGAACTCTTTTACATTGTATAAGGTGAGTTATAATATAATATCTTACTTTTATACCTTTATATCCATGCCATGAGTTGTGTCCCATCCAACTTACATTGATGTGGTAAGTTCAAACATGAGGGTCAAGTTGTTACCATAAAATTTGACCCTAGTCATTTTGCACTTGCAATATGACATATCGACCTAATGACATTATTATTCCTCTCTCATCCACCTCACCACCAATGAATAATAACTCCACTTATATCATTGATGAATATTTAACTATCTCATCTATCCCTTCTTCTCAAATCCTTGTAGATGACCCCTTGGAACCCACATTCATATATCTCTCACTGGGGGAGTATCATCTTTTAGCCTTGGATGATTTCCTTACTCCTTAATAGTATGGGAACCATAACCATGATCCTAGTTATGACCCAAATATTAGAACCATAATTAATTTTAGGCCTCCCAACCATAAAACTTATTTAATCTATGGAGTACTTGATCATCCACTTCTTGCTTCCACTACTACCTCTTCCACCCAACCATTTACCTCTGACTTATCCTATCTTGACAAATTGACATTTACCAAATTATACCTTCATAGGTGTGCTTTGAAGGGATTTGGCCTAGGTATTTATGAACATGGACCTCATTATTTACCTTCCACCAAAACTTAGAAACCTCATGATCTATTTAGCCTTAGGTTTATATCACCATAAGAACCCACCGATTCACCAAAACCCTTTGCCACCCTTGAGGAAAACATCCCATCCTCACCAACCTAGTACCATTAAAATTTTAAAGATTTCAAAATCATTCCTCCCAACTTTTTTTAGTCAATATTATTATTTTAGGCCCTCTGATCTATCAAAAGGATGGTTGAACTAAAACCCTTCTTCTCATTCATCCTAAAATGGTAGAAAATGATTCTCCTACCATGAACACCATCCAACATTAGGATGATGATTCCATTATCACATAACTCAATTTGGGGGATTATTATATCCATAAATCCCTTATTCCTAAGAACCAAACCATGTTGAACAAATCCACAATCATTTTCAACTTAGGTACTTAGGATAACCCTCACAATGTAAAGATTGGTCAATCCTTAGATTCTTTAGAGCAACAAGATTAGCCCTCTTTCCTTCATGATCGAAGCATATAATTTTCTTGGTCTTATTTGTATATGCCTAGAATCAACCCTTCCATAACCCTCTAAAAAATTATCACCCATCTTGATGCTAAGCCTATTCAATAAAAGCTTCATAAGATGCACCCTCACATCACCCTTCTAGTCAAAGAAGATCTTCAACATCTCTTGTGTATCAACTTCATCCAACA
Source organism: Torreya grandis (assembly GCA_037957365.1). Lineage (NCBI taxonomy): Eukaryota > Viridiplantae > Streptophyta > Pinopsida > Cupressales > Taxaceae > Torreya > Torreya grandis. Next base: position 1,443,875 of record JARHVA010002872.1, read on the forward strand.
CATTGATTATACTTAATGGGTTTATAACATCATTACCATCACCAAGCCTATAGTGGGACTTTGCCTCTATATTGAATTTCATGACCTCAACCTCTCTTGCCTAAAGGATGATTTTCCTTTGCCTAAAATTGGCCAACTTATTGATCTTACGGATGATCACGAGATGTTATCTCTCATGGATAGTTTCTAGAGATATAATAAAATATTGATTTCCCCCAAAGATCAACATAAGACTTATTTCATCACCCCATGGGGATATTTTTGTTACATGGTCATGTCATTTATTCTAAATAATGTTGGAGAAACTTACCAATATATGATGACCTACATATTCCATGATCTCATCCATAATATCATAGAGGAATATGTAGATGATATCATTGGGAAATCTAAATATTGTAAGGATCATCTAGACATTTTCATAATCATCTTCGAATGTCTAATCCATTTCCATGTCTAACTCAACCCCAAGAAATGTATTTTTTGGGTCTTATTTCAAAAGCATCTTGGATTTATTATCTCTCTTCAAGGAATCAAGGTAGACCATACCAAAATTAGAGTATTTTTCAAGATGCCACCTCTAACCCACCTTAATCAACTTTGAATCTCATAGGGGAAGCTCTAATCTATCCATCACTTCATCTGTTATTTATCAAATAAATGTCAACCCTTTCACCATCTTCTCAAAATAGATACATATTTTAAGTGGACTAAGGACTACCAACAAGCCTTTGATTCACTCCAAGATTACCTTCTTTCTCCACCCATTCTTACTCCTAATAAAGAGGTCCAATCCTTGTAGATTTATATTTCCATCACTAACCATTCCTTAGGGGAAATACTTAGTTATTATGATGACCAAAATAAAGAGTAAGATATCTACTATATAAGTCAAGTAGTTATAGAGTATGAGACTTGGTACACCCTTTCTAAGAAACTTTGCCTTGACTTAGTCTTTGTGGCTCCAAACATTTTCATTACCTTCTCAATCACAAAAATTTCATCATCACTAACATTGACCCACTCAAGTACATGCACTCTAAACCATACTAAAACTAATGTATGGCTAAGTGGATCATGTTCTTAGCTAAGTTTGACCTTGAGTTCCTCTAGCATAAGTCAATTAAAGGGCAAGTCATTGTTGACCAATTAGATAAATCCCATTTACCAAACAAAGAACCACTTCCTTTTACATTTCTAGATGAGTCCATCATGAATATTTCTCAAAAATACCTCACCTACCAAATGACCATGTTCTTAGATGGCTCAAAATGCCAACATGGTGGGGGTGCTAGAGTTATTCTCATTCCCCTTACCTATTCCTCTTTCCTTTAAAAATTATTTCAAGTGCACCAACAATGTGGCTGAGTATGAAGCCCTAGTAATAGGTCTCCAAACCAATCTAGCCTTGGGAATTAAAATGATCAGTATCTTTGGTGATTCTTAACATGTGGTCAATCAGGTAAATGGATCCTACCAATGTAAGAATGATGTCTTACAAAATTACAAACAATTAGTAGATGTATTCTTAGTATCATTTGATCATTACCTTATCTAGTCTGCTCCATGATATACCAAAAAGTTCATGGATACAATGGCTTCCCTTGATTCCCAAATCCCATCTCAACCCACTGATTCTAAACTCTTTGTCATCATTCACTTCTTTATCACACCCTCTTATATCCATTCTGACCTTTATACTATTTTTAGTGTGGAAGCATGTCAATCAGACATATGATATGAAAAAACCATCAACTACCTCAAGCTTAGCATCATTCCTCCCAACCTCTCTAGGAATGCCCAAAGATATTTTGTTTAAAGTACCTCTCATTATACCATACTAGGGGGAATCATTTACAAGCATGGTTTCAACAGACTCCTTATCTATTATGTAAATAGTCATGAAGCTTCCCATGATATCAAGGAAATACATGATGGAATCTATGGGGGAAACTTTAGTGGTTTAACTATAACTAAATATATCTTTTGCCTTAGATACTATTGTCCCACCCTCAATTAGGACTATTGTGATTATGTAAAGAAGTGTGTTAAATGTCAATAGCACACCAATTTACATCATGCACCTTCCCATGGCCTTAAAGTATCCAAAGACTATTGACCCTTCTCATAATGGGGACATGATATCATTAGTGAAATTAATCATCATTATTCATGGTAGAACCAATTCATCATCACCACCACTAATTATTTCACCAAATTGGTGGAGTTTGTTCCTCTCATCTTAACCAAAGCTGACAAGATAGTCGACTTCATCAATCATCATATCATCTATCATTTTGGTGTTCCCCATAATATCATCATTGATAATGGCAAATATTTCAAAAAAAACATGTCCAAGATCTTTACGATGCATTTGGAATCAAGTTAATATTTTCCTCACCTTACTATCCATAATCAAATGGATAGGCAAAAGCCTATAACAAAACCCTCAACAAACTGTTAACCAAAGTAGTTAGTGCTTCAAGTCGAGATTGGCACTTGCACATCCCTATCACTATGTGGGCCTATTTCACTAGAATTTAAACCTCTATGGGTGCCACCCCTTTCTCTTTAGTTTTTGGATTAGAGGTATTTTTACCTCTCAAAGTGTGTATTCTTTCTCTTTGCATATCCTTGCAAGATATCATTAGGAACATCTAACATGACTTCAACTAATTCATGAGAATCACCTAGCCATGCTTAACCATCTTCATGTCTACCAAGAGTGAATCGAATGTGCCTATAAAAATCTCTTAAAAGAATGAGAATTCAATATCAGATAACTACTAAAATATAGATTGCTCCCTTGAAGGACAACTACTAAATAAACAAACACAAACTTAGACCACTCCCTTGAAGGATGGCTAAGTCAAAAATTTCAAAATCAATCATTTGAAGCTTCTCACATTGATAAACTTCACAAACCTATAAAAATAATAAAAATAACAAAATAACCTATATCAAAATCAAAATAACTTATCCTAAGAAAGCTACAACAAACTTTCATATCTAGAATTATTAAACTTCCCACATCAATTAGTCTACACCTTGCATGAATACATGGACATGTCTAAATATGGTTACCTTACCTAAAAAACCCACATAAGGTTACCTTACCTAACGACCCATTTACCTTTCACCTACCATCTATTTCCCCCTTATACCATCTCCAAATCAAAAGATTATGAGCTTACTTGACATAATGTGATCAAGACATCTTTTTATCAACCAAAACATGATAATGTAAATCATTTGAAAGGATTATGTTCCTAAAAACAATCTAAATTCAATTTTATTTTATCCTTACCAATGAAAAAGTATCAAATTTTTCCTTATCCTTATCATTCGTTTATGTAGATATATGTCTCAGGATTCTTATCTCTTTTCCCACATCTAGTTTGCTAATCTAACTTACTTTATGTTCCTTCATTAAACTTCAATATCCTATTTAACACATCACATATCCATGATATTAAATCACAAACATCATAACCATAAACAAAATCACTATAAATCATATCATCATAACCATATTTAACACATCGCATCCATAATTAACAAAATAAATCACATCATATAACATCATATCATAAACCACATCAATAACCATAATAAAAACATCCATAATCACCAATATCATATCCATAAACACAAAAAAAATCATCCATAAATCATCACATGCCTAAGAAACTAAATCCACATATAATGAAGTAGAGGCTTAAAATATTAAACATCATGTCTATATATCATCATAAACATCATAAACATCATATACATCATATCATAAAAATAAATAATACATGTAATAATGTATCTCTCTCTCAAAGCATGAACATCTTGTTATATTAGCATGTAAGCTAGTATCAAAATCATGCACATCTAATTCTATACATCATATCATATCATATCATGCCCTTGGGGCACCATTACCATTATCCCTACTTGCACTACCACTGCCATCTAGTGTTGATCCTCATAATATGCTTACTTATCCACTCACTGAAGTGGCCCATTGACTTGAAGTTACCACCACTACCCCACCTACTAAGCTATCCCTATTCTCACCCCATCAAGGCTACTTAGGAAACTATAGCAGAAAAATGACCTCATAATACCTCAACTCCTCCATTATGGCCAAGTATGTCATAGGGATGGTACCTAGTGTTCATGTTGGTGTTACCATTGCTCCTCCCCTCTATCTCAAGGTGTCCCTCTCTTGGGTCACCAAGCCTAGTGAGGTTTGGGCTTGATCTCTCTCACCTATCATGATGGTAATCTAACCCTATATGTCACAATCTAGCCCTACAATGTCACCACTTATCCCTTTAACATTGTAATATGTGTCTGTGTAGTATCCAGTGTTACTCTGGCCTATCTATCAAACCTACCACCCTATAACTATACCTGTGAACCCTGACCATCTAGATCCACATCTATAACCTACCAACCCCCATCATCGCACCCAAAATTGGCAACTATATAAAGGGCCTAGTACCATTCCATATAAGCATCAACAAAACTAACATCATTAACCCCTACTCTAATAGGTATCTCCTCATAATCTAGGATTTACTTCTTTGGTTGTGGCTTAAGTAATATAAATTTAGCATCCTCCCTCTTGTACCTTAAGAACAAACTTGTTATCCCCTACACTAGGTCAAGTTACATCTAAACTCTATCTAATGGGATGAGCTCAGTCTCAGCCTCTCTCCTCCCATAGATCCATCTCTAGCTCTACAATTATAGTGTATGATAGGTATAGATGGCCCACCTCAAAAATATAACATACATCCTCCAAACCATATCTTCCATAACCAAGCCATCCAGTGCATCCCTAAACTAGTCAATATCTCTCACACCTTCTCTAGCTCTTATGATGGCATAACCAACCCTCCATCACATGAAACCCACGTTAAAATCCATCTAGGTGTAACCCTCCCATGGTATACCCATTGATCTCAAAACCCTAATGTGCTCATATGCCCAATAATGGAGCAAAAACCACATGCTAATCTAATACCTCCTATGAGCTCAAAATGCCTAGAGTTCATTATATATCTAAACCAACAAAACTAGTTTTGACCTAAACACTATCCTCCTAAGAAACATCTCCACAAACACACCCAACAAAAGATAAGGAAACCACCAATTACTCAAATGTGGCAAAGTGAAACAAGACACTACCATCATCATAATAATCATCAAATGCCTCTCATCTAGAGTCCTTTGGTATCTAGTAGGATGGTCATCTCTCCTATTAGCAAGAGGAAGATCTTCATGGCTAGATCCCATCTTTTGATGAAGGACATGATCGTCACCACATATTTTGGTAAAACCTAATAGTATCTCATAGATTTGAGGATAAAATCCTCCATATGTGTCTAATTATCCTTGGTCATCCCTCCATAGATCTCTGTAAAGATCTTAGGAACCTAATCCCTCATCTAGATTTGATCTCATGCCTACACAAATTCAAGATAACATGCACACTTATTTTTCCATTACCATTACTCATTTTCATTCACTTCATTCATTCTACCTACATAAACCTCTTTATCAACCTAAGCCCACCTAAATCAACCTATTCCAATGCTACCCTAACCCACAAAAAATTCACAACCTACCCTAACCCATCAAACCAAACATCTAAATATTTTATCAAAAAACATCTACCCTAACCCACAACACCTCCCCTAAACCTATCAAAACAACACCTAAATCTAACCAAAAACCATTTCAACACATCACTCCTACCTAAAAATTACTCTATCCTAACCTACACATGGCATTTTAACTACCCCACACCCCTTAAAAACATTTTTCCTACATCTTTTTATTAAAACACACCTTCCTCAATCACTTGACCACTGATGGTCATTATGACTACCAATAATCAAGTGACCCTTTTGATTTGGTAGTTGACTAATGATGGTAAAGTCTGACCATTGATAGTCATTTCAAACTAATGAAAATCACTATGTGTGACTATCAATGTCAAAACACCTAACCTTGCCTTCCAAAAACCCAATAAAATTTAAAAAAAAAAAAAAGAAATTACCTATTTCTATCATATACCCTACCCCCAACCCAAATACCCTTTCAATTTTGAATTTCATTAGATAATTTTTTAAATCACAAACAAAACCTACATCTAGGTCAAACCCCCCAAAACCCTACCAAAATAACCACAAACTACCCAAATTCAACTTCAAAATAACCAAATCCACTAATCTATCAATTTAAAACACCACCTACTTCATTCTTTGATTACTGTTAAGGAAAAATCCCACATCCCACTTCTTAGTCACATCCTCATCTACCTTGCATCCTTGATCTCAACATATCACCTCAACACATGACTCCAAGCAATCAAAAATCACCAAGTCAACAAAATGTTCAGTTAACTCTCTCACACAAAATTCCAAATCACCAAATCACTAAAACACATGAAATACATAGGAGTCAACAAGATAAAATTGAAAATGACTTTTTTTTCACTTTTTATCATCTAAAATTTTAGGGTTTAGCCTAATCATCGATGGTTAGGGTGACCATTAATAGTTGATCTTGGGACCCATGATCATTAATGAGTAGGGTATCACTTTTTTTAAAAAAAATTAGGTACCCACACCTTAGTGCTAAATTTTTAGAGATTACCTTTCTCCCCAAAAGCAACACCAAATTTCAAAGAATACCTTCTTTGACTGACCAACCACCCAACCACATCTACCTTGACATTGGCCATTTTTTGGCTTGAACTATCACATATTTTATGATGACCTTGTTTTGGTCTTTTTGACAACACTGACCAACCTTTCCATGTTAAACATTTGAATTTTAACTACCTCATGTATAACTAGACCATTTGTGTTTTTTAAGGGAACACTTCTTGCCTTGGATACCTATAAAAACACTAACCCTATCTAGGAGATTTGAGAAGAATAAATTGATAAGCTATGCCTAATGGTATGGCCTGATTATCTTATCACCATTCCTTTTAGAACTGACCATATTTTTACCAAATATGGTAATCTTAGTCTATGCACAATCTTAGATATTTCCCTTAGTAATAATTTGTGCATATATTTTCATTTCAAATTCCAAACCACCCTTTTTTCACCAACCTCATGACTCACCATACATCACTTATCAAACTCCAAATCACTTTTGATTTCACCTCATGGATTCTTAGTTTGAATGGTAACACCTCCTCCCATACTCAAGGTATCTAGACCTTTGACCAAGCAATCTATTTTTATTTTGTAGCTTATTGATTCAAAGCCACATAACAAAAAGGTTCAAAATATAAACACTAGAAAATTGCACATACTAGCTCTAGATGTCAAAATGCCTTAGGACCCCCTAGAGACCACCTAATGTTTTTTAACCCACTAATTAACCCATCAAAACTTGAGTCTAATTAGATACTTAGCTACCTAAACTCACTAACTTACTAACTAAATTTAACCCAACCCTTTTAAATCACCTTGACACCTCTTCCTCTAAACCCTTGACCATCGATAGTCAACTTGATCGCTGATGGTTAACCTGACCATCGATGGTCAGGTCTTATTCATCCTTACACAAATACTAGCCTGTGTACAAGCTAGAATGACACATTTAATATGTCTACCTTGCTCATTGATAATGAAATCCTAAACATCTAAATTAACAAGCTAACCTTTTAGGGAACCTTCTATCCTCCATCTCTCTTTGGCTATAAAAAGAGGGGAGTAGGGAGTGAAATGGATCCATGTTTGAGAAATCAGAATCACTTTCAAGAATTCTAACATATAAGTGATCTAACTTCCAACCAATAATCCATTTTATATCAATCAATAAACTATAATAAAGATATGAACCTCTACCAAAATTTATCTTAAGGCAAAGTACCGTAACTCTACCAAAATTTCTCTAGCCATCAACCATCAACCATTTAGTAAGCAATAGTTATATTTTTACTTTATTTTTTATTCTAGTTTCTAACCTCTCTCCCATCAAATTTTTTTTTATATTAATTTACAACTCCTAAACCCTTAATAGACACTTACCTAATCACTAATCCATTCTAAAAACTCTTTTTTAGAACACTTCCAAAATCTATAGGCAACCATTGATGGTTAGCACAACCGCTGATGGTTGCCTCCAACTGTTGATGGTTACCCAACCACCGATGGTAAACTTAACTATCGATGATCACCTTAACTATTGATGGTCACTGTGGTAAGAAATGATATCAATCTATTTATAACCCTTTACTCCTAACCAAATCTAACTTTCTATGTTCTTACCTATTCATAGATCCTTGCCTAATTTTATGAACCTGACTTGATCTATTTTAGCACTAGTATTAACCTACTATTTATATATTTAGTTATTTTCTATAAAAAGATTTCATTTCTTTGTGTCTGTCATTTCAGTTCCTTTCTATTATTTGATGCAATTACTTTCATTTTATCTCTTTTAGCTTAATTGTTATCAAAGAGTGGATTGATAGCCTCCTATAAAGCTCACACTACATAGTCCACCTAACTATATTTATAAAAACCCTTTTTATTAGTACTTTTTTATCTACATGTCATCCTTATAAGATAAAAATAATATCTCCACACTCATCTGGAACACACATTCATAATAACTAGGTCCTTCTACAACACCCTCATTACTAGTTTCTTATCTTCTTCCTTAATTTAACATATGAGGTTGATATGAATAGCTATCATGAATACCCATATCATGAACCTCCATACCAACCTTGTTATGAACCAAATTTTAATCCTCAATAGTCCTATAAAAATACCTATCAATACTATATACCATTTCATCCCTATAGACCTCCATTTCCCTCTCCATATAGACACCATGTTGTTGAACAACCCTATGAGGAAGACTACCAAGAATCCTATCAAGAAATGCCTTACTATAAACACCAATATGAGTCCTACTAGCCATAACATGATGCCTATCAACTTCAAGAGGATTACTATAAGTCTAAATCAAGATAACAAGAGGAAAAATGTGAATTTATAAAAACTCAAATTCAACAACATAGAGTTGATCTTGATCCCCATCATTACCCTCCTCCTCCTCCATCAGTCCCATCTCATGTCCAATCCTTTTTGGCACTCCTACCAAAGTTGTTAGATATTGAAGACAATATGGGAACATGGGATGATGAGTTTGATGTGCTTCCTAATCATTTAATGGAATGGTTAAGAATTTTTTTCTAAAGATGGATGAGTGCATGGGAGATGGTTGAAGATGAAATTCAATGGGAGATCAAAGAACAAATGGACATGGAAAAGAAGTGCCTTCAATGTTTAATAGATAGGATAAAGATGTGGGAGGACAAAGAGCTCAAGAATGAACATGATACTATTAAATATCCTCAAGGAGGTTATTATCAAGTTGAAAATCCTCCTTATGTAGATGTTTTTCCTTTTGATCAGTCCAAAAAATCACTTCCCCTTGAGATCACTAGTGCAATCCTCCTTAAATCCATTAAAAATCCCTTTACCACCCCTCACACTCCAATTTCCATTCATAATCCCTCCACCACACCCCATTCTCCATCTTCATCTCATGAGCCTATCCATCAACCTTCCATCTCGCCCCTTATTAAATAATATTCCATTTTGAGAGAAGCAAGTGAAGAGGAAAGAGCCCAAGTCATAGTTGCTCAAGAAGATGTCATGAGTGACTATGAGGAAGAGATTACAATAGGGACTCCCCTTGGTGAATATAAGAGCAATTCAACCTTCTTGAATGAAGAGAAACATATTGAAGATTCCCTCACAATTGTCCATGAGAAATGTGGTAAAGAATTGAAGAAAGAGGTATTTGAAGAAGAATCCATATCTGATCATGAAGCTATGTATGACCATCTAAATAATTAAGTGAAGTGTCCTATCAAGGATGAAAGTGAAGATCAAGTCACTCCTAAAGAGTTTGCAATCCTAGTAGAATCTCTTGAAACCAAGGTGGAAGTTGTTGTCCTAAAGATGACTCAATACTTTAGCCTAATTTTTAACTACCCTCAAATGATTTGTATCATGCATAACATCAGCTTGATGACTTCATACATCAAAAAGAGAAGGTTGAATAGATAGTGGTTCAAGATGACAAGGAAAGTAATGGTGATTCACAACTACAAATGAAGCTCTTTCAAGAGCTTGAAAATATATTCCAAGTTGAGGTTCAAGTACTTGAGAAGGTGGAGAAATAGTTTTCAATGGAGGACAATGACCAAGATTGGGTGGACTATGCAGAGCTCCTTGATGAGCTTGAAGAACTTTTAGCTAAGAAGAAACATAGTCTTATTGAGAGAACCATGGAGATAAAGAAGGTATATCTTATTGAACCACCTTTGGAATTTATAGTTGAGGAGACCAATGAAAAAGTGGAGGCTATTTTGATGCAAGAAGAGTTTATTTCCATAGCTAACCTAGTTGGATTTACTTGGTTCTCATTGAACATCATGCCAATGAAGTTGGAAAACACCGTGAAGAAGATGGAGGCATAAATGCCAAGGGTCAAAGGATATATAAATCATTAAATACTTCATGTCATGAAACAAGTAAGTTTTCAAGCTTCCCTTTTGATCATGGAGGAAGTTTTCATTTTAGGTTAGTTAGCATTTGAGTTAGTTAGTTTGGTTTTTGTGTGTTTGTGTTCCATAAGTGCTCATGAAGAAAAAGAGTGTGTTTGTTTAGTTTATTGTTTTGTTTGCCTTTACTTTATGTTTTTTATGTTATAAAATTAATTGTATGTAAAAATGGTGTACATGTGACTCCATATCCTAATGGATAGGATTAGGCATATGATCATGGCATAACAAGCATAATGCCCTCGAGAAATCACCAAAAATGTTGAATTTTTCGAAAACATGTCAAAATAAGTCAACTCCCTATAGTAAAAAAATTGAACATGGGTATATTATAATGTTATATGGTGTTTAATATCTTATTTTATGTCATTTCATATGTTTCTAACCTTGGTCATGGTCTAGTTCTATCCTTATATCATTTTGTGTCATTTAGGGGACATTTTAGAGTCATATATGAAAGTGGCATGATTTTAATGTGTATAAGTGTTATAGTTTTAATTAAAACATAAAACAATTTATATTACTTATCAATAATTCTAGTCCATCTAAAAATTGTACGTTCCCTAATTGAAAATCAAGAAAATAACTAAAAAGGAGTTTTGGCACTTATACGACCTATGAGAGAGAATTGATCTTTTGAGAATATTTTGGGATGTTTATTATACTTTATTAGACTAATTTACATGATTTACATGATTTGAAAGTGTGAAAAAGGTAAAAAATAATTCTATCCTTCATCACCTTTTTAGACATGTAAAACAAGTCAACATGTTTATGCTTATTACAACCAGTTGGAGAAGTTTCAGATCAAATGCCTTTGGTGTGTGATACTAAACTTGGTTATATTAAATTTAATTTTTGAAGTGAAGATAATGGTTTTTTATTATTTATGAACCATCTCTAATAAGGTGACTATGTTTTTATGCTTATTCTTTTCCATACCTTGTAGGTTTTTCTCTTATTTGGATAGGTCCATAAAATCAAAAGTATGGAATTGAATATATAGGATATGGAAATATTTATCACATGTTTCTCATTCTTGGTTTCATGGTTCAAAGTGTTTTGATAGGATAATCATCTCAAGTTATAGGAAGGTGTCACCATGTGAAGTCTTAATCAAGTTTCACTACTTGCATAATGTTTCTTTCTCTTCAAGGGATTAAAATGATTGTGATATGATGTGATTAATTTATTTTATTTCATTATAACCTCATTCCTTCTAGTTTTAAATTCCAATATCAACATCATGAAGAACACATAATCACATATGGGAACACAATTAGCTTATGCTTATTTCTAACTATAATCATGGTGTGTGGGGTCTTTAAAATATTCATGGGATATATATAAAGAGTTTTAATATGTTTAAAATCTAATTTAATCATTAAAAATAAATTTATCCCCTCCAAATATCATATTATAGACTGTGACAGTCAATATCATATGCGTACATAGTCAGCTCATGGAATGAACATTTACAGGTATTAAAAGGGAGATTGATCACATGTGTCTAAATCTTTCAATCTGGTTTGACTACCCATGAGGTGGATAATTTTCATTTGAGGACTTAATATATATTTTGAGTTAGTAAGAGACATATATATCATATGCACATCCTACATTATACCATCTCTACCTTATTTGCTATTGTATATGCATTTACAGACTCTTATTAAGACTTGAAGTGGTTTTAAAGAGATGTTATACATGTTTTGAAGTTTCCATCAGGTTGGAATAAGATGTAAATATATTTAAAACCAAATATAAGATCACTTACCATGTTTAATGCTCACAATCTTACTACCTACACACATGTAAATGCACACTTACAAGTGGCTTGCACATGGGTTTGAAAATGTGTTTTGGAGGTGTATAACATGTCTTGAGATCTTGATGAGGGTTGTATAAGTGAAATATATCTTTACAACCATGTTTCAATCAATAGGTTGGCAATTAAAGTTAATAAGTCATCTTCAAGAGTTTGTGACTATGTTTAGGGACATGTTCCCTAAAACATAGAAAATAGTGTCCTTGATGTTTTTGAAGATGTCATATGGTAATATCATGTGGAGATTTGATCAACCAAACGCATATATTTTTTATCTTCCACATAAGAGAAGATATTTTAAAAATGAGGAAGACATATGATTAGTGGAAAGTAATATTTTGGGTCCTCCAAGTTGCCCACTTGTCCACTGCAAACATTCAATGATGTCTACATGAATTCAAGTTCTAAGTGACCTTTAACTCTGAAGTGATAGTATGAATTCACATCTTCATTGTAGGTAGTATTTTTTAGTTTAAGAATAAATTTGTGCTCCAAGGAACATCAATTAATTTTGGAGAGCTAGGTTTTTGGCTTAGTAAGTACACCTATAGGTGTACATTGGTTTAAAAGGAACACCTACAACTGATTGTAGGTATCTATAGTCCATGAAATTAACCTATACATGAAACTAGTAGATAAAGACATATAAATGTTCATAAATTTTTCCTATGACCTAATATTAGTCTCAAGGGCATGTGACATAGGCTTTAAAGGTGATATCCACCTACAGGATCCCTGCTACAATTGACTATAATTGACTATGATGGGTAGAGAGTAAGAAAATTAGGGATTTGGATGTTAGTAAAGCATAAAAATGGGTTTAATAGGTTAAAAAAATGTAAAATTAAATTACAAATTCAAATAAGGTATTTATACAATTTTTTCAAGGCTTAAAGTATGTAGGATCACATATAGGTATGGTGCTTTAAAACAAAACACAATCAGGCAACCTGCAAATTTGAATAATGAATATGAGAAAGAGTAATGGAAAGATTTTTAAGTGTTTGTGAGATTTTTTAACATATTAATAATTATATAAAAATCCTCAAGATATCCTCATGATATGGGAATAATATAGAGAGAGGGTTCTAACTAAGAAACCTATAATTAGTATATAGGACCCTGCACACAGTTTACTTTCTCAAGGATCTATCTTGGATTTTGAAGGATTTAAAAGATATAATGGTATACTAAAGAGTTTAAAATAATAAACTAAGGTATCCATAACTTATATAATCCTCTCAAATATTCATTTTACTTGGGACATTAGGGAATGTACCCTCTATTTTGTCTTAGATAGAGGGTACTTCCCTAGGAAACAAACCCTATAGTTTTGAAAATTGAAGGTGAGAGGATGAAATAGGGGTTGGTTGAAACTTTAAATAAGGTGTAGAGAGATGTGATAAGACATGATAAACCATGTAAAATCATGCATAGGGGTCATAACATAATGTGGTGGCCCAAATAGATAAAAGTGCAGGCAGACCAATTAGGTCTCAACTAGGCCTAAAGTCCAATGAAGGGGTAAATTTAATCTATAGTTTTATTTAGGCATTAAAAATCCTTTGAAAATGTTTATAGTGAGTAATAAGGTATTTATAATCCATTTTTATGCATAAAAGTCCACAAAGAAGCCATTTTTGGGCTTAAAACCACATCAAGCCTTTATAAATTAAAGAACCAAGCTTGAGTAGGCAATTTGGATTGCTCATATCTTCTTGGATAATATAAATGGGAGATTAGGGAGCTTGGAAAAATTGGGTAAGGTACTTATCTAGTACAAAGGTTAAGGGTGAAATATGCTCTAAACCCTTCAAAACCCTAGATAATGACTTTATCGGGAAAATAAGGAAGGAAATGAATATACATGGACTAGAATGGATCAGAAGATGGTTGAAGGTTGCATACATACATATATATATATATATATATATATATATATATATAATTTCCTTTATAGTTGAGGTGTTCCATACTTGTACAGACAAGGGGAGATGAGATTTTCTTAACCATTTTTGATTTTTTATAGATTATAGGAGGATTCAAGAGATGAAACAAAATTTGGGAGATATATTGGGACTTAATATATCCTATCATATCCATTTATTTTATATTTATAACTCCTAAGTAATTATGCAAGTGCCTTCATCTCAACTAGTCAAAATTAGCAAAGCGAGCAAGATTGTAAAAAGGGTGAGAAATTTAAGAGGGAGTTTATATAAGGTGTACATAAGGAATATAAGGACATGGGGTGTTTAAAGTGGTTTAATTCACTCATCTTTATGGATTTTCATGAAAAAATGAAGCCAAATTTGAGGCCAAGTGTGAGGGGTGAGTAAAAGAGGAGTTACTTGGACTATAGGTAGTGATAACTAATGTGAAGAAGAATATATATGATTAGGGATGCAACCAATTTATAGTGTATCATGTGTACAACCCATCCCTCTCATTACAAAAATGATATATATAATTATTTAGTTTTTGGGTGTTCTAATAGGGCTAAATGATGAAGGTAGTTTTTTGAGCAAGCAAGGGGAATCCTACACCACATTTCATGAAGTTTCATGCTTAGGAGTGACATTTATCCTTTTAAACATTACATAGTCTACACTAAAATCATTACCATACATTTATAACTCCTTTTCCTAGCATGACACTTGTCCTAGTGACCTTTAGACTTATATCTCTTCTCTTCTCTCTCTAATTCTATAAGTAGTGGCCATTTTGGCTCTTGTATTCAAATTCCACTTCATGTATGGCAAAGCCCTACTAGAATGACATTATATTTTACCTTTTAAAAATAAATTTAAGTTTGGATTTGAGATAAATGACATTTTTATATGTGTACAAAGTGATGTATGGTGATGTAAAGTGATAATCTTTTATCCTTTCTTCCCTTATTGTCTCATGTTTATGTAAGAGTTCTTATTCCCTCAAGTTGTATGAAGTGTTTTAAAGTGTATGAGTTTGTATTTTAATTGTATAATAAGCCTTAGTGTCTGAAACTAGCCTATGGTTCACTTACCTTTGAAATCCTTCATGCATCTCACCTCTATATTGAAATACTCATGTTAGAATCCTTTAGGACTTAGAAACTAGTTTGTATGTCTTGTTTCTTAGTGCAGGAAAGTATGATGGTCATATGGAAATAATCTTGGTGTATCACCCACTTAGAGTATGTTAATTTCATATAAACTCCTAAGTTTTTTACCCACAAGAGTACTAGTTTAGGTGATAATCATTTCAAGATATATTTAGGGATATAGCCCTTAAATCTAGAGGCTCACTTCCACTATAGGTACACTCACATAACTAGAAGTGTTCCCATGTTTCCAAAATTTAGAAGATGATTAAACACCCTCTTCTAGGGTGTAATATTTGGTGACAAAAATTCCCATAATAAATATTCCTATTGACTTGATCAAAACATACTAATAAATAAACAATGAGTAAATCTCAATAAAAATTAAAACATTAAAAAATATTTGATTGTATTTATAAATTATGCCTTTTGATTTAATCAAAACTTACTATTGCAATGTAAACTCTCCTATGTAGAATATGAATCCTATGAGTAGATTATTGAGGCTATTCTAACTGATTTGCTTCACAAAATTATAATCACCTCTTCTCACCCTTGGTTGAAAGACTAAAGATGGTATGTTGACACCTCTTTATAAAATTACACTTAT
>JARHVA010002872.1:1465000-1557500 GCA_037957365.1 Torreya grandis
GATTTTTTATCTAATATTATTTTTGACAATCACTTTTTTATCTATAATAACTCTATGGTTATATTGAATGTTATTTTTTAGATTCAAATTCACACTAATAAAGTTATTATGAAAATTGATCACTTGCAAAGATTTTTTCATCATTGGGGGATGCCCTATGTAATGTGGTTTGTATTCTACCTTACCCTCCCAAGAATACACCATTAAGAGGTGGTAGTGACCCTTTATGGATTGGATATCATCACAATAGGTCATGCTGACATTTTCTCAATTGATCCTAGGGTTATCCTCAGAGGCACCACACTCCTCGCCTAGCTCCTTGTAGAGTGTGGGGCTCTCCTCCTCTGCATTCAATTCATACTCAAATTAGGGATCTCCACCTCTCTTAGTGAAACAAAAATGGATTTATCCATTTGTGATTTATTAGGTTGGATAAAAAACACTACTAGATAAAGTGTTCTCTCAGCTTACTTTGGTTATTACCCTCATCATTGGTCAAAACTTTCACTTATTGGTACATTTAGACAATCAAGGTCATGACCAATATGGATCCAATAGAACTATCCAAGGGGTATATTACCACAATAATATCACTATAGAGGTTTATAAAGTGTCTATTCAAGCAACATCATGTACTAACCCTAGTTAGGTCCTATGTTTTCTTATTCACAAAGTAAATACAAAGTAAAGTAAAATCTAACCTAGTGCTCACCAAAGCTTTTGGCATAAAATGGGAGTAATAAGCATGAAGGTAAACATATATAGAAGATATATATTTAATCTAATGTATATGACATCCTAATACATGTACATATAATATAATATAATAAATATAAATCTGTCTACTATAACAAAGGAGTAACATAGTTAGGAATACTTACCTTTGAGGTTTTTGTGGTATGTAAGGATAAAAATGATAAGTCAACTCTATGATACACTTATCTATGCATCTAAAATACTTCTCCACAAGATAAGATCTATATCTCCAAGTGTAGTATTGAAAACCTAAGAAATGCTCCTCAAATAAAATGGTGGATAAGTAGATGCATAATATATGATGTTCTTCTTCTTATATCTAGAAATGACAAAAAAAAGTGTATATATAGATGAATCTAACCCTAAACCCTTATGAAATTTTAATAGATAGTGTTAGCCCTAAGTGATCTGATATTGTTAATTAATGAAAGCAAGTTAGGTCCTAGATTAGGTCAGCCAAGGCCCACATAGTCCTATAACATGCAAATATAATTTAAGTATAAGGTTAACCCAAGCCAACATTATTTGGTAAACATTAAAAGTGTTTTTGGCTTATATATGGGCTATGTAAGGTGGTTTAAGGGTAAATAACTAAGTCATAATATTTTAGTTTTTGTATTTTGGACCTGTTCGACTTAGTTATTTATAGTTTTCTTACTATTTTTAACTATCTAGTTATTTCCACTCCATATTTTGTATTTTTTAAAAAATATCTGAACGATTTTGTATTTTTGAACATATTATGTTATTTTTGTGTTTTATGAGTATAATCTATGTACAAGAAACATGAAATTGAAATTATGTACAAGGAATAAGATAAAATAAACTATGCATAAGTAATATTGGAAGTGAATAATACTATATACAAATGAAATGTAGTAACTCTAAAAATCTAAGATCACATCTACATGATGTGGGTATTCAAATGGTAGATATGGTGGGAGGTCATCAAATATTAGATACTGAAGCTACCCAAACTTGAATAAATCCTATGTCTATATGACTAAGCCCTAAATCACTATCTATTTTACATTTTTGATTGATTGATGTGAAACCTTAAGCCTTCATGCTTTTTAGAGTTTTTAGGAACATAAGTATAATTATAGTGGTATTAGTAGGGTAGGTTTCACATGACCTCAACACCCCATGTGTTGACTATTGCCTACATACCAATACCATGAAAGGGGATTAAGCTCAATGTAGTTATCCGAATCTAAGTGCTGGGGTTGGTGTTGGTGCAAGTGTAAGTAAAAGTGAATTCTAGTATGAATACCTATTTTAATTATTTGAGTGTGTATAAAAATTGGAAACCTAAGTAATATGAGATCTAGGATACTTTAGAGAGGTGTATGTAGAAGTAGGGAAAAATAGGGATCAATGACCTTGATTTGCAGAACTATTTCTAGGTTTATTTATGAGAATTGAATCTATTTTATATCTAGGGGATAGATGAATGAGATTAGTATTTACATATTTTTCTAGTTCTTTTTTAGACATGAAATGAGTCTAATCTGACCCTAAAATTTTTTGGGAAATGGAAATATATTAGTTAGGGGTAAAGAAGGCTGGGGGTCATGAGTGTTACCCCTTTCCCAATAGTGAAATGTGCTATAGACCAAAGGGTTGCACTATTTTTTAGGTGGCTAAAATGGGTGAAAAAGTGTCTTATATTCTTCAGATATGGCCTATTATGGTTTTTGGTATATTTAGGCATGGGCTAAGCGCACATATAAATTGGAAAAGGATCAAAAGAGGACCTAAGATAGGTCTAGAGCTAAACTAAGGATAGGGTGGTCTCAACTGACACTTAATGCATTAAAATTACATTCTAGATGACTATAGAATGTATCACAATTAAAAAAATATATCGCTGGTTACAATAATAAAGTGACTAGTTGATATTCTTGGCCCAAATTACTCCACACTTGAGGACATAAATTGGTTATGTTTTTTGGTTCTTTGGTATGCTTAAATTATATATTTTGGATTTGTTATTATAATTTTATTTATTGAAATATTTCATATTGATTAATGACTATCATTTTTTTCAAATTCTTGTTGAGATAATTTTATATTTCAAAATAAATTTCAAAGTTTAGCCATGATAAAATTATTTGGAAATCTTACTCTAAGATTGATTTTTTGGGGTTATTTGGCTAATAGAGCTAATAACTTTATATTCTAGTGTGTATCAACTTTTTAATGTGTGCAATGTTTATTTAAATACCAAGAATTATTTCAAATTTATTCTTTGTCCAAATTTCACTGCTACATGTTTATGTTTCACTAATTATAAATTCCAAGGGCCATAATTTATTGAGAATTTTTGAAGAGCCTTCACAGACCATCCATATTGTAACACCACACATGTGTGCATAATACATTTTGATAGTTAGGCCTATTTTATTTACATAATCTTTGGATTAACAAGATCCATCTATGTGTCAACATCACATCAACCTAAAAATTCAAAAACTAGTTGGGGAAGGTGTAATCTCATATTTTAAATCTAAACTTTAGATCCTTGAGATCATTTCATGTGGCATGATCCATTTTATGCTAAGCATAGTGAACCATAGTGAATGTAATTATCTTATAATTTTTTCAAATTAATATAGACCATCCACATGTCCTCATCTCAAAATCCTGGATCTTGATAGTCAAAGATATAACACTAAGGTTTTATTTTTGTAGAAAACTAAGAGTCATCCACATGCCATGATCTTAGAAGCCTAGATCCTAAAAAACCATGTACAATGATAAAATTTATAACTCTCTAGATTAATAAGAGTTGTTCACATGGTGCAATCTTAGAATCTTAGAGCCTAATAGAATATGATGCAAGGGTAAGGCAAGGAAAATCTAATGGATCATGTAGACCATCCACATTTCATTATAACAGTAACCCAAAACCCACCACCCAAAACCCACTTAACATAACACATGGTTAGTTTAAGAAGAGCCTATGGAACCCCTAGATTATAACACATGGCATGATCATGTTAACTCAGTACCCACCAAGAATAAGTACACAGTCTATGCCCAAAATATCCCCATGTCCCTAAAATCATTCTAAATGGTAGAATCTCATAAACTCATGACTTATAAAAGGATACATAGATTGATAGTGAAACTAAAGACATTTAGTAATTGAGATTAGGAAATGTGTCATAATCATGGAGACTCTTAGCTAGAATGCAAATGTGAAATTTAGCAATTAGACTAGAAGCTGATAAATAGGAAATGGATACTTGTCTTAAGGAGATGATTAAACACTTGAGTAGAATGAAATGCTACCACTTGTCAAAAGGTACATGCGAAAACTAATTGGAAAATTTAAATTAAAATGTGAAATAAAATTAAAATCCACTATTTTATTAATTCCACATGAATTAGGAATTCAAGTCCTAAGATATTGGAAATATATAAAAAATTGTAAACATATCAAGTCACTATTTCCATCAATCAAACAAGTAGAAATTATGTATTTGAGTTATTCAATTAGTAAAGGCCCTAGTTTTTTTCTAGTGAGTATGCAAGTATTTTTTAGTTGATTTGCAAGAGATTTTAGTGCTTCACAATATAAAAATGGTATCTTCATCAATATTAGGTCAAAATTCCTATTCATACATCATCATAGGTGGACCTGAATATCTAAGATATAGTGTTTGATAAGGGAGCACTTGAATTTTATTTTCCCCATTACATAGCCATTTAGATTTTGGTGCATAATGTAGAGTTGCATTCAACACATAACCAAATAGTTGAGGATGAGAAATGATATATTTATTATTTTATACTAATTCAGATGATGTTATTAAATCTAAGGTAATGCCTTGCATCGACCTACTACATAATTTATTCATTAATGATGTTATTAATGGGGACTGTATACACTTTAGGCTTCATAAGAATGTAATGGCCTACATTTTTGGGGTATCATTTGAGAAATATATATAACTCCCCATATTAAAAGTAAGTTATAACCAAGTATTTTTTAATTCTTATTCATAATAAAATACAATTTAAGGAAAACTTAAGTAATGGCTTAATAACAAGGAAATATTGACCATTCAAGGTGTTACTTCCTTAATCCCCATTGTTAAATTTAGGTTAGGGGTCTAAATAGATATGGATAATGAATAAAATCTATTATCTTCCCAACATAACTTATGTGTGTGAGTAATGGGCATTGCTGATAGGCTTAATTTTGACTATTGACTAAATTGTGGTACTTGGTGAAATTATTAGCATGAGTCTAAGGGTGAAAATTTTATAATTAGATCAAAGGCCTTATGATGGTAATTATACATCATTTAAAGTATTCAAGGGAATAATTTTGAACCCTCTACTGAGTATGTGATGAATGCAGTGATTGAGATAGTGTAAAACATTCATGGGCAGCCATGGGAACTATCTACCAAAAATGTTAAGAATAGGGTTTGCAATGATCTATCCATGCTGCATGTTTATTGGTTTATGGATAGAATAAAAATAATTTTATAAGACATCTATCCTTATATTTATTAATAAATATAGGGGAATTATATGCCTTGGCTTTTAGACAATATAAGGAGTATTGAGAAGAGATGGGATTATTGGTATTATCCTAATTATACCATAATCTAGATAGAAATAACTAGGGCACCTCCATTGTGTTTGACTCATTTTTACCTTTATAAGGTGGCATAAAAATAAATTTAAAACTAAATATAAAAAATTTAGATGAATACCTTGGTGATAAATACCAAGGCTACTACCATAAAACTCCTCTCAATATAGGGTAAATCCAATATCCAACAAGGAGACATCTCAATACAATCAATAAAATCAAGGGTTATTATGGTCTAAAACAAATAAGATATATATACTAAGACCCTAGGAGTAAATTTAGGAAATACCTTAGTGAGATTACCATGAAGGGATTTCACATTTTGTATGGTCATAAGAGTTTTGAGCATGATCAATTTTTCATCAATGCTCAGGATGATTCTAAGGTTTATATTCAGATGAAGAAACATGATATGAAAATGGTGGTTTAAAAAAATATCCAATATTATCCATAAATTACTAAAGAGGAGGCAACCATAATCATAGAGGAGATGAATAGAGATGCAAGCTATCAATAGTCTCAATAATAATATCAATCCCCTCAGAATAAGAACCCTTTCCCTCTCCTTAATAAGAGGAATCTAGCAAATAAGAAGTTTTTACCCAAAGGGATATGGATCCCAATATAATAAATAATATTCTTAATGAAATCCAAAGGTCTCAACCAAAAACCATATATCAACTAATGCAATGTTTCAAACAGAATCATATCCTTCAGATGGATAGGCAATAACAATCTCTTTGACACCATTGCCTCCTTTGACTATAGTCCAACATATGCATCTTCCTAAGTTTTTGTAGAGTTACTTTAAAGTATTTCCATCCACCATAACATTACCATCACCTCCACCTTATCCACTAGTGAAACTTGTAGTTTTAGTGCCTACTCCTCCATCACCTATAGCTCTCCCATCTATTTCACCTTCCACCACTTCTTTCATTTCCACTCCATAATTTAGTTATTTACTAGGTTATTTACACTAAAATATTGATTTTTTTGTGTTTTGGACTTATTTGACTTAGTTATTTACATTTTTATTATAGTTTTTATCTATCTAGTTATTTCCACTCCATAATTTGCATTTTTTGAGAAAAAATTGATTTTTTTTGTATTTTGAATATCTTATGTCATTTTTGTGTTTTCTAAGTATAAGTTATGTACAAGAAACATGAAAGTGAAACTATGTAAGAGGATAAAGACAAAATAAACTATGTAAAATTAATATTAGAACTAAATAATATTATGTACAAATGAATTGTAGTGACTCTAAATATCTAAGATCACATCCACAAGATGTGGATAGTCAAATGGAAGACTTGGTGGGAGATCATCCAATGTCAGATACTGAATCTACCCAAAATAAAATTAATCATCATCATTATGATCATAATACCATTATATCTACATAAGTATATCCTTATCCTTGGCATTAGTCTAGATTTTATGCATTCAGATAGCATGTTACTCTATTGTGTAATAAGAATCATCTACGATCTTAGGGTAGACCACATTGGACTGATGGATGCCAATATGAAATATGTTATTTTCATCTAGGCCATCATGTAAAATATGAAATATGTCCCTCATAACTAAAATTCAAATATTTATCTATCTGATTGACTATGGTATCCATTACCTATAACCACGTAGTGTTAAGTGTGACCAGTATGTGAGCGACTATGCTCATGACAAAAATTAGTGTGTTAAACACCTTAGGGACACATGAAAATGATAGTGTGATATTTACTCAAGAGTATTTAAAATTTATAACATGCTATAACTCCATATCCTAATGCCCTAGTGTTGTAATAATGCCAAAGTAAAAGTGTTGGGACTAAAATCCTTATCTATAACAACATGAGTAATGTATTGGACTTTAATGAAATCCCTAATTATCAATAGATCATTATTCAAATGTCTAGGTCCATGAATATTCCACCATGGTGGCTATATTGGTGGAGGCATAGGCTATGTAATCTAAATAGTTACTTTAGCTTTGAGTTTATTAAATTTATGTTATAATGCTAAGCATGCATCTATATCATGTCTAGTAATCCTATGAAAGAGACAAAAGGGGCTATCATCTTGCTATGACAATATACTAATAGATCTATGGTGAATAGTGGATAATGCTATCAATCCTCTATCAAGTAATATCTATAAGATTAGCTATGGTCTCTCCTATGTACTACCTACCTGAATCCAGATAAATAGATTAATATCCATAAATGTAACCATATATATTGAATGTATAGAAGAATCTACCTCTAACTACAAGTGAGTGTTAGGGCTTGTATTTGGGGTATTATGAAGTAGTGGTGATGCGTATGTAGGGAAAGGTATGAGTTCCTTAGAATCATCTATATACTCTCTAAGGACTAATGGTGTGAAGCTTAAACTACATAAATAATCATTAATGTTCATGTGTGATGTATTATATTTTATGGTGTTTTGGGAATTTGTAGCTATGTTTTTGATGTATATTATCTCTAAGTTAACAAGTGAAGGTAATTGTGCTATTAATATGTCATCATATGTCATGTGTAGGGTGGGGGGAGGGGGCAGGGGTGAGGGGACAAGGGGACTATGCAATAGGAGGGCCATTTTCCATCATGGGTGAAGGTAAATCTATTGTAGGAAGATCTAGAATGGGTGTAGGAATAATGATACTAGATTTATAGACCTCATGCGTATGAATATGCTTAATAAGAATCATGTAAGGTGAGGACTCTATGAGAATATGAGGTGTCCCCTCTGAATAAATACTTAGCGTAGTAGGCTTAGTGACTCTACACTATCTAAATGGTTGAATATCATCTAGACAAGTGTATAAATATCCATCATATAAAAACTTGATGCATATGTGCAAGGTAGAGTGTATTGTCTACATGGCATGTATCCATAGTCTTCTAAGCAATAAATTTTAATGGAAATGATTATGCATCACCTAATATTGTGTGGATAGTGTTTTGGGCCCAACCATAATATCCAAAGTAATATAACCCAATGTTTATTAGGAAATGTCATCAAAACCTTGAATGCTATTATATGTATTATGAATGGATGTTATATCAACCCCAATGGTTTGTAAGAATATGAGGTTTCATATGTTAAGACCTGAACCACTATTAATTATAGCTCATTTAATAGAAGTGGTTTTAATTTATGCCTGAATGAAGAGTGGCAGATTCTGATTGATAAATTTTTGTGAAGTTAAATCCTCATTGTCAAAATATATAACATCATAAATGATATTTATAGTGTTCATGATAGATAAAAATTAAGTTAAAACTATATCATAAGGAAAATATGTATGATTGAGTGTTCGAAAAACAATGTATTTGAATATGGTTATGTGTTGAAGTAATTCTAATATAGAGATCTTAACTTATTTATTTATCAACTGATCAACAATATCATATGCTCTATGTTTATTCATAGGTTCCATTTTATTATGTTGGGGATGATGATGTATTTTGGTATTACATTTTTCCTATAAAGGCTAAGGTATATCGATGGTTACAATAATAAAGCGACTAGTTCATATTCATGGTGCAAATTACTCCATACTAGAGGACATAAATTGGCTTTTTTTTTTGGTTCTTTGATATGCTATAATTATTTATTTTGGATTTTTTATATATAATTTTATTTATTAAAATATTTCATATTGATCAAAGACTATCATTTTTTTACATTATCACTGAACAATGATAAATGGCCTCAATCTAATTCTACTATTGTTCATTTTTTTAAAAATGAAATTCAAATATTGCATATAATTACCATGATAAAATATGCCTATTTATTTACTTACTAATAAATAAACATTGAGTCAATCTCAATAAAAAATAAAACATACAAAAATATTTGATGGTATTTATAAACTATGCCTATTGATTTAATAAAATATTACTAATGCAATATAAACTCTCCTTTGTGGATGATGAATCATATAAGGATATTATTGAGGCTATTCCAACTAATTTTTTTCATAAAATTATAATCACCTTTTTTTGATCTTGGTGGAAGGAGTGAAAATGGTATGTTGACACCTCTTTCTAAAATTAGACTTCTAGTAAAGTGCATGAATGGCTATCCTCTAATATGCCTATGGTGGATAATCTCAATGTAATATGGGATATTTGTTCCTCCATCACAATCTGGGTTAGACAATTTCAAACTATTTGGTCTACTTATGTTGAACCTAAGCTTGCACATTTTTCTTGTTGTTTATTTCATCAAGGGCTTCTTATTGGGAGAAGATTGGTTCAAATAGGGGTGGTGAATCCTGTTTCCCATTCTATAAACATTTGGATACTATCATTAACTTATTTTGGTTTTATTCTAAAGCCCAAAGAACTTGGTCTTAGATTATCATTCACTTGTTTTGGTTTTATTTTAAGGCCTAATAAACTTGGTCTTAGATTCATGATTTTTTACAATCCTTTTACCTTGAGCCTTTCATTTGGAATCATATTCTCCTTAGTGATAGTCCTAAGATGTCACTTTAGTATACCCAAGTTTAACATGCTTTTAGAGTGAAAATCTTATTTTGGATGTGTAAAAAAAAGAATTCAAAGTTGTTATTAATGTTATTTTTAGAAATCACTTTTATATCTATAATAAGTATATGATTATATTAAATGTTTTTTTTAAGATTAAAGTTCACACTAAAAAATTTACTATGGAAATTAATCACCTACAAATATTATTTCATCAATGGGGTATGCCTTGTGCAATTTGGTTTGTGTTCTACTTTACCCACCTAGGACTACACTAGTAAGAGGTGGTAGTGGCCCTTTACCGGGTGAATATCATCATAGTAAGTCACATTTAAATTCTCTAAATTGATCTCAATATTCTCCATAGAGGCACCACACTACTCCCCTAGCTCCTCATTGAGGGTGGGGCTCTCCTCCTCTACATTTAACTCACACTTAGAGTGGGGGCCTCCACCTCTCGTAGGGAGAAACAAATGAATTCATCCACTTATAAGTTCTTAATGTGGTTGACATAAACACTAGATAAAGTGTTCCCTTAGCTTACTTTGGCCATTTCCCCTTGTCACTTGAATTGATATACATAAGATTGAGAGGAAGGTGTTCAAAACAATTATGGCTCTAGATGGGACCCTAGATCTTGAGGGGATGATCTACTAAGATATGGATTGAGTTATCCCCATGATAAAGACCCCCTTTCTACTGGTCTTTTTCTATAGTAACAAAGTTCTTAGTGTCTTTTTATTTTGATGTTATAGATCTCTAATAGGCTCAAACTAGTTGGTTTGTTTCTTTGTTACTAGGTTTGACCTAGTTTGTTGGCTTTGTGACATGCTCTTTTACCACATGTATTTTAATTATAAATAATTTTATATATTTTTGATCTATTTATTAATATAATAATATTTATATCAAAAGGATAAAAAATCTAACAAACAAATAAAAACTTACTATTAAATAAACATTGAGTAAATCTCAATAAAAATTAAAACATTAAAAAATATGTCATAAAATTTAAATTTGATAAGACAAGTTCTATTTTATTATTATTATTATTTAATCAATATTGAGAGTTGGGGTCCCTCGTCCTATGTCATTATCAAAATAAGTTACAAAAAACCTTAGCCATATCATATATAAATCCATGATATGCCAAGATTCCAAGATACTTTAGGGGTTAAATGTGTCCCTTTTCATAAAAGTTGATAAAACAAAATAAATCATTCATCATGAAGATTCAAATAGATTAATACACTTAAATCCAATAAAAAAATCTAGAAATGATTAATAGCTTTGAATCCCATCTCTTACCAGCTTTGAATCCCAATGAGATGGGGAGCTCCAAACTAAGGGGGAAACCCAACCAAAGAGTCTCAAGAAGAAAAAAAACAAAAGATTAAACCACATAGATTGATTCCAACTTCCAAAGTACCCAAAATGATAATCGAGACCTAGGAAGAGACCAATTATGCTTCCAAAAAGAGTAAATTTGTACCACATTCAATAAGAATCCAAAAACTAGTGAAGATACTAGGGTCATGTATTCATAAATTATCCTATTACTATTTTTAGTATTCTATTTTTCATTATTTTTTGTTCTTTCCTATAATTTGATAGGAATGTCTAAAAATATAAATGTTTGTTATTTTATTATTTTTGAAAGACCTATTTATAGAGGAATATTGTAAGTGGAACTCAATCAAAAAGTTATAGCAGTAGCTATTTTGGTGTCTAGAACTAGTGCAACAACACTGTTTTTATTTTATATTTATGGTGTGTTATATTTGTTTATTCTTATAGTTTGGTATCAGAGCACAATGATTTTTTGATCCTATGTTTAAGAGAGCTCCCAACTATTGCCAAAGAAGGAGGAAGTTGTTGGAGTTTTTAAAGATCTAGAAACTACATCAAAAAGGCAAACAAAACTAGCTAATCACATGAAAGAAAGTCTACAAATCTAGGTAAAAGGTCACAGCCTTATTTAGATCATATCACTAGCTTAGAAAAAAAATTCCAAGTTAGTGAAAGCCTATAAATCATGACAAATATAGAAGGATAGAGCAAACCTGGTCATTGATTTGAATAAAAAGGAAGAGCCAGATCAAAGGAAGAGATCACTACAATCAGTAGAGATAGCTAAAAGCACTACTAGCTAAAGGATATCATAATAGTCAGACTAGAGTGGAGATAGATGGTGTCATCTACTATATATATATATATATATGTATATATATATATACATATATATATATATATATGTATAAATATATGTATACATATATATACATATACATATACACACACACACACACACACACACACACACACACACACACACACATATTCAGACCAGATCATAGAAGATTAAAAAAAGAAAAAGCTAGAGGATTTGCTAAAGGTAGATTGACCCTCAATCTACTAAAAAAGGAGACCATTAAAGAGCTTGGTTATGGGTGATCTTGAAGGCACATATAGTTGAGTGCTAGGTTGAAGGAAGATATATATATATACACACACACACACACACACACACACACACACACACACACACACACACACACACACACACACACACACACACAAACACATATACATATATATATTTAAACCAGATCATAGAAGATTAAAAAAAAGAAAAAGCTAGAGGATTTATTAAAGGAAAATTGACCCTCGATCCAATAACAAATGAGACCATTAGAGATCTTGGTTGTTGGTGATCTTGAAGGCACATCTAGTTGAGTGCTAGGTTAAAGGAAGCCAAGATATGTCCCTACTCCTATGTTCATCAGACTCAAAGCTTGGTGCCATGATCATAGAGCATTCAACCCTATGTTTTTGTGTGTTATCATTTGACATTCATTATCTCATTTTAAGGTTAAGTGTTTGTTTAAAGTAATAAAATTTATTCAATTCATGAGTGGATCTTGGTAAATTTTGGTGTTTTCCATATGACCATCGAAGGAGAAAGAAGCTAGTGGATTTTTATCATTGCCAAAGAAAGTAGATTAAAAAAAGAGCACAACATTTGAACCAATAGATGACAATGAAGATGCAAAAATTTAGAGTGAAGCAGACTAGATCCACAATATGGTAGATCAGATGGTAAGATTTGGCAACATCTACCTACATTTTATAGACAAAATTATGATGTTTGGGCAAAGAAAATGAGGATGATTTTAGTGGTGAATGATCTATGGTAATGTGTCATCACGAGTTTCATAGATGTGATTGATCCTAAAATGTATAATGCATTGATAAATGCTTAGAAGAATCAGTTGAAGGAGAATTAGAGGAAGGATGTGAAAACATTAAATCTAATAGAGATGATAATGATTGAATCCATACATCTGAGAATTGCAATAGCAAATTATGCAAAAGAAGCATGGGAGATCCTCCGAAATTCCTATCGAGGCACACATAAGGTATGGTTAGTGAAAATTCAAATGCTTAGAAGAAAAATTGAAACATTAAAAATGAATGAAACAAGTCTATTTCTAAGTTTCATACAAGGATCTCTAGCTTGACAAATTAGTTAAGAGTTAATAGTGAAATAATAGATGATCAAAGGATCATTGAAAAGATTCTTTAGATTTTGCCTATGAGATATGATCAAATTTTCATAGATATTGAGTAGGCCAAAGACCTCTCAAATATGACAATGGATGAATTGATGGGTTCTCTTCAAACCCATGAGCACCGATTGAATAGATTTGGACCTTCTTCCCTAGAATAAGCCTTCAAGGCTTAGGCTAGTTTCAGAGGTAGGGGAAGAGGAAGAGAAAACAAAGGTAGAATATTTAAAGGTAGAGGAAGAAGAATTAACTACATTGGAAGATCAAGTTTAGAAAATTAGGAAGGAGATATCATCTCCCAATCAAATTTCCAAGACAAGAAGAAGAGTATTACTTCAAATCAAAGGTATGATAAAAGTAATATTTAGTGTTATTATTGTCATAAGTATGGTCACTTTGCCAATGAATTTAGAAATAATTAATATAACCAATAAATACAAAATGCACATGTAACCACTGAGAATGTAGGTGAACTTTAACATTTTCCAAACATGTTCGTTGTATGTAATGTTGATAAGCATAGCAGTGTTAAGGTATGGTATTTGGATAGTGCATGTAGTAACCACATGAGTGGTAATGAGAATCTATTTTCCTTTGATAAAAATATTAAATTAGATATTAATATAGGGAACAATGAAAGAGTCCCTATTGTTGGTAGAGGAGAGCAATCCATGATGTTTAATATGCTTCAAATTTGAAGCATAATCTATTGAGTATTGAAAAGTTGTTCTAGAAGGGATATATAGTTTTGATGGAAAATGGACAGTAAAAAATGTTTGATAAGGAATAAATAACATTATAGATGTGATTTAAATGACAAGGAATCAAATATTTCCTCTCAAGATGCAAATTTATCCTCTCAAGAGTACTGCAGTACTACATCATGTAGCCTTCAAGATAGTCATGAAAGACACATCTAGACTCTGTTATTTGAGGTATGGGCATTTAATATTTTCTATATTAGATATTTTATCAAATAAGAATATGGTTATATGTCTACCAAGTATAGTAGAACCTGAAATAAAATGTGAGTCATGCATACTAGGGAAACAACATAGGCAACTTTTTCAATCAAGAATGTCTAGAAGGGCAAAAGCACCTTTGGAATTGGTGCACTCAAATTTGTGTGGCCCAATGAAAACTCTCACCCAGTCTAAGAATTCATATTTCCTAAATTTCATAGATGATTATAGTAGGAAAATTTGGTTTTATTTCCTAAATAATAAGATTGAGACTTTTGAGAAGTTCAGATGGTTTAAGGCATTAATTGAAAAATAGAGCAGATATTTCATCAAAGCCCTGAGATTAGATAGAGCGGGAGAGTATGTTTCTAATGAATTCCTAATTTTTTGAAAGAATGAAGGAATTACAAAATAATTCATAGCTAGATACACTCCACAACAAAACAAAGTGGCAGAAATAAAAAATAGGACCATCCAAGAGATGGCAGCAAGCATGTTGAAAGACAAAGGACTTTCAAAAGAATATTGGGGTGAAGCTATAACAATAATTGTGTATTTTTTAAATATGTGTCCTAAAAGGCTATTCAAAATAAGACTACACAAGAAGCATGGAAAAAAAAGGTATAGTGTTGAGCATCTAATAATATTTGGGTGTGTGCCATATACACATGTGCCAAAAGAAAGGAGGCATAATAAAGGAGAAAAGTGTATCTTCATTTGATATTGTAAAGAAACTAAAGCATAAAAATTGTTCATCCTTATTACAAAGAATGTTTTAATTATCAAGGATGTTTAATTAATTGAAATTGAATAATGGGATGGAATTATTGACACTGCATTAGGTATCTTAGAGTCGATACTCATAGATGAAGGAAATAAAGATTATCAAATTGAAAAAGTCACATATTAGCAAGGTGAATCATTAAAAACATCTCCATCACCTTCACAACATGATCCTTAATTAAACAACTCTAGTAGTAGTTTACATCCAACTCTTGCTTCTCTTATGCCTAGAAAGACAAGGAGTTTGAAGGAGATATATGATTACTCAAGGTATGATGATGAAAACTTGAATTTTTATTTATTTTATCTAAATGAACCTACATGTTTTGAAGAAGCAGTAAAAGAATAAAATTTGTGTAAATACATGAATGAGAAAATAAAAGCAATAGAAAGAAACAAGACATGGGAGTTAGTTGATTTACCTAAGGGTAAACAAGTGATTGGAGTGACGTGGGTCTACAAGGCCAAGAGCACATTAGAAGGCAAAATTGACAGGTACAAAGCAAGGTTGGTTATTAAGGAATATAAAAAACAACCTATTAGATACTATGATAAGACTTATGCTCCTTTTTCAAGAATGGAAATTATGTGGGTTGTCTTAGCAATATCTTCCCAACACAAGTAGAAGGTATATCAAATGGATGTGAAGTCCACCTTCGTAAATAGAGTACTCAAAGAAGAAGTTTACATTGATCAAACACCTAGATATGAAGTACCAAGAAAATAAAACAAGGTGTATAGGCTCAAGAAAGAAATATATGGGATTAAACAAGCACCAAGGACTTGGTATAGTAGAATTGATGCATACTTCACTAACAATTATTTTAGCAAAAGTAGTAGTGATCCCACACTATACATCAAGGAGAGCCATGGTAAGATTTTGATTATTGTGTTATATGTAGATGATTTAATATTCACAAGAAATGATGATACTTTTATTGGTGAGTTCAACGAAGCAATGAAGAGGGAATTTGAAATGATAGACTTGGGTTTGTTAAGGTATTTTCTTGGTATAGAAGTATAGTAGATGGATCATGACATAT
This sequence comes from Torreya grandis, assembly GCA_037957365.1. Lineage (NCBI taxonomy): Eukaryota > Viridiplantae > Streptophyta > Pinopsida > Cupressales > Taxaceae > Torreya > Torreya grandis. The sequence goes on from JARHVA010002872.1 coordinate 1,481,231, forward strand.
TCATATCTCATTCAAAGTATGCTTAAAAAATATTTAAGAGGTTAAAAATTTTGAACAATAAGCATACTCCAACACCAACCATTACAGGTCTCAAGTTGAGTAAGGAAGATTGTCGTAATGAGGTGAATTCAACTCTATATAGGAGCATAGTAGGTAGCCTCAAGTATTTGACAACATCTAAGCCTGATATAGTGTATGAAATAAGTTTGATTTATATATCTATATAAACACCTAAGGATACACATTTTCAAGTAGGTAAGACAATCTAAGATATGTCAATAGAACCAAGAACTATGGCATTCTTTATACTTCATCAAGTAATTTTGATCTAGTTGGCTATACATATAATGATTGGACATATAATGTAGATGACAAGAAAATAACATATGGTTATGTGTCTCACATGGGTTTAAGAGAAATTTCTTGGGCATCCAAGAAGAAACCCATAGTTTATCTCTCCATAATAGAAGCTAAATACATTGCAGCAAATGCAACAACATGTCAAGCAATTTAGCTAAGGAGAGTCTTAGCAAATTTGAAGAAGAAACAAATAGATGGTATAATCATATTTTTTGATAACATATCTTTAATATAATTGATGAATAATATAGTGTTCCATGGAAAAATCAAGTACATACAGATTCATTATCACTTCATAAGATAATTGGTTGAAGATGATGAAATCAAATTGGTATTTTACAGATCTGAAGACTAGTTAGTAGACATCTTCATGAAGGCACTAGGAAAGGAGACCTTCAAAAATTTTAGATAAAATTTAGGAGTAATGGATGTTGTAATATGTATTGGAATAATTTAAGGGGGAGTGTTAGAATTCATAAATTTTCCTATTACTATTTTCAATATTCTAATTTGCATTGTTTTTTGTTCTTTTCTAGAAGTTGTTAGGAATGTCTAAAAATTTAAAAAAAAAATATTTTATTATTTTTAAAAGACCTACTTATAGATTCATATTTTAAGAAAATGGAAATAAATCAAAAATTCATAGTATTAGCTATTTTGGTATCTAGAATTGGTGCAACAAAACTATTTTTCTTTTGTGTTTTTGGTGTGTTCTATTTATTTGATCCTACAGTTTGATATTAGAGCATAGTGATTTTTTGATCATGTGTTTAAGAGTGCTCATAGAAACTACCAAATATGGAAGAAGTCGTTGGTTTTTTTGAAGATATAAAAGCTACATTATAAAGGTAGACAAAACTAGTTGAGCGCATGGAAGAAAGTTTACAAATCTAGACAAAAGGCCATAGCCTTATTTAAATCAGACTACCAGCTTAGAAGAACAAATCCAAGTTGGTAAAAGCCTAAAAAACATGGAAAATATATAAGGATAGATAAAACATGGTTATAAATTTGAATAAAAAGGAAGAGTCAGATTAGAAGAAGAGATTATTGTAGTCAGCAGAGCCAGCTAGAAGTACTGCTAGCTAAAGGAGATCACAAAAGTCAGAATAACATGTAGATAGATTGTGCCATGTAATATATATATATATATATATATATATATAACATTATATATATATATATATATATATACCAAATCATAGAAGATTAAATAAAAGGAAAAAGCTAGAGAATTTAATGAAAGTAGATCGACCCTCGATCCAATAACAAAAGAGACCATTGGAGAGATTGATTATTAGTGAGATTTAAGGTACATCTAGTTGAGTTCCAAGTTGAAGGAAGCTAAGATATGTGCCTAATGCTATATTCATCAGACTCAAAGTTTGGTTCCATGATCATGGAGAATTCAACCCTGTGTTGTTGCATGTTACCATATGGAATTCAATGTCTCATTTGAAGGTTAAGTATTTATTTGAAGTAATACAAACTAAATAAATTCATGATTTGAGCTTAGTAAATGTTGGTGTTATCCATATGAATATCGATGAAGAAAAAATCTAATAAATTTTTGTCACTACCAAAAAAAGCAAATTAAAAAAATCATCACATTTGAACCAACAACTACCAAAGAAGATGTATAAATTTAGAGTGAAGGAAACCAAATCCACAATATGGCCAAATCAGATGGTAAGAGTTTGAAGAATCCACCTACATTTTTATAGACAAAATTATGATGTTTAGGCAAATAAAATGAGGATGATTTTAGTGGAGAATGATCTATGGGAATGTGTCATCACTAATTTCATAGATGTGACCAATCCAGCAGCATAAAATGCATTGACAAATTCCTAGAAGACTTAGTTAAAGGAGAATCAGAGGAAGGATGTAAAAACATTTAATCTGATAGAGATGGCAATGGTTGAAGCCATATATCTAATAATTATAGCAGTAAATTATGTAAAAGAAGCATGAAAGATCCTCCAAAATTACTACTGAGGCATAGATAAGGTACAATTAGTGAAACTTCAAATTCTTAGAAGAGAATTTGAAACATTGAAAATGCATGCAATTGAGTCTATTTCTAGGTTTCATATTAGGATCTCTAGCTTGACAAATCAATTAAGATTTAATAGTGAAATAGTAGATGATCAAAAGATCATTGAAAAGATTCTTAGGAGTTTGCCTATGAGATATAATATAATTGTCAGAGCTATTAAGGAGGCCAAAGGCCTCTTAAGGATGATAATGGATGAACTGATGGGTTATCTTCAAACCCATGAGCATTGGTTGAATAGATCCAAACCTTCTTCCGTAAATAAGTTCTATTTTATTATTTTATTATTATTATTATTTAATCAATATTGAAAGTTGGGGTCCCTCATCCTATGTCATTATCAAAATAACTTACAAAAAAATTGACCATACCATATGTAAATCCATGATATGTCAAAATTCTAAGACACTTTAAATGAGTCCCTTTTCATAAAAGTTGATAAAACAAAAGAAATCTTTCATCATGCAAATTCAAATAGATTAATACACTTAGATCCCACAGATTTTTCTAGAAATGATTACTAGCTTTGAATCCCATCTCTTACCAAATTTGAATCCCAATGAGATTGGGAGCTCCAAACTAAGGGGGGAAACCCAAGAAAAGAGTCTCAAGAAGAAAAAAGAACAAAATATTAAACCACATAGATTGAGTCCAACTTCCAAAGTACCCAAAATGCGAATTGGGACCTAGGAAGAGACCAATTATGCTTCCAAAATGAGTAAAATTATGCCACATTCAACAAGAATAAAAAAACCAATAAAGAGACTAAGGTCATAAGAGGAACCATGATAACGACTAAACCAAAATTAAAAAAGAAGCAAGATGCCAAAAATATTCAATAATGAAGGAGAATATCAAAGGAAAGATGAAGGGATTTCTATCCCAAGCTTCTTGGGAAAGAAGAAATAATTTAGAATCCCCTGAGAACCCACTTCAATATCCTTCTAGGACTTTTTGGTCTTTTATTTATGATATCTCTTGGATTTGTTTTTGCAGATTTCTTCTTTTAAGAGATAGGCACTGATGAATGCCTATCCCCATAGAAAGTAAAATACCATGATTAGCTTTTGACGACTCTAAAGATTCTCGTGTAACCTTAGTTTCCTTTACTTGGAGAGAACCTATAGAAATTACTTTCTACATAGAATGATGAATGATTGATGTTATACTAATGGATTCCATAGCAATGGATTTAGATTTTGGTAGTAATATTCTAGGGATCATTTTATTGAATGGAATTGACTAAGGAATATAAATCAATCAATGATCTAGGGTAAAAACATAGATAGGTGAAGATGAATATACCAAGGTAGACTCCTTATCATGAAGATCATCTTGCCCCAAGAGAGCACCTAAGGAGCCCTTATAAATAGGATGTTATCATTGGTACTAAACATGAGGAGGCTAATTAGGGTAGTGGACTTTAAAGTGACCAAGTTGGTGTAAAAGAATCAATGATAACACCTATTTTACTCCTAAACCTTATGTATCCAAGATTTTCTAGATATTGGATGATAAAAAATGAGGTAGGGGCTTGGATGAAATGAATTTTTTTGCATAAGATGCCATCTTCTAGGCCCTATAATTTTTATCGATGCAAATCACCTTATGCAAAAAACTATCAAATTCATAACAAAACACTCTCCTCCCAATATTTGAGTGACAAAGAAAAAATATTAATCCACTTATGAGAAGGCTAAAGAACTATTTGTAAGGTGTCAAAATTAGGAACCAAGGTTGAAGGTGGAGTCTAGCCTATCATTCAAAATACCCTATTTTAATAATCTTAGTCAAAAGGCACCACAAAAAAACATTTGGGTAAGAAGCACCTCCCCAATTTTCAAAGCACCAATTTTCAATATAATCCCATGATGCTCATTTTTTGATGAATTTAGTGATTATAGAAAGCCTATATATCTTATCAATTTATTTGGATAGAGACATGAATATTAGATTGTTTTGAACAAAATTATCTACATTTGAAAGGGTCTTGATGTAATTGGTGCATCAATTTTTCCCAAAGAATTTTTCATAATCCTACTAATGATCACATGTGAGGAACACAAGCTCATAACAGGGTTGAAAGAAGGTTTAAATTTTGAATCCTCTCCTTAAAATTTTTACACCCATGAAAAGGATTTCTTGAGTTAGGGAAATACTCCAAAACTAGTTATGTACTGACCTCAAGAGAACTCAGGTTTGTTATAACCAGAGATATTTTTGATGAATCCTTTGTTACATCAGACTAAACCTTAGCCAAGGGGTTAAAAGAAGATAAATTCCCTTGACACGATCCTTTTTTCCTTCCATTCATTTTCCTTAATCCTTCACTACTATCTAAAACACTCCCTTTGCCAGTAACTGCCATAGACTAACTGATCCTAATCACTCACTCTTAGTCATGGATTCATCTAGCAAGTTGATCGCTACTATTTTCCATCTAGGGAGAATATAGTTTTTTTTTCAATATTTATTTCTTAGGACAATTTAAAAACCTTCTTATTTTATTAAATAAAAATAAAATGCTAGAAACCCTTATATATAACATAATATTTATAGTTGTCTTCATAATCCAATTTAAGGTAAAAAGGCACCAAGTCCCTGTGGGAAGTAGAGGTTAGTTAAATAATTTTAAGAAATATTTTTTCCTCAATAAAAAACATGTGATCAAGATGAAAATTTATTTTGTACTTGTAAGAGGAATTTTCAAAATGCATATGAGTTAAAGTGTTGGTTAGAATTTTATTAGCTTTTGAAAAGTAGCATCATAATTCAATATAGCTAAAGCAAGTGTTGTCAAAAAATGGTTTATAAATAGAACATAGTCATTCAAAATTATTTGGTGTTCAAACATTTGACAATGATTATAATCGATATGAAGAAGAGAGATTTGCAAGACCAAATTCCCTTTCTATAGCCTTATACCATAATTGATATGGTTTATGCCTATGGTCATCATTAATTTTTTAATAATACACTATATGTTGCTTCTTTTGAGCTTCAGAGGAAAAGACTTAATCCTGTGTCCAAACATCGATGGCCAAATCCACATCATATGTTATGTTTTTATAAATATGACTTTGAAAATTATTAATTGAACTTTATAAGCTAGTAAGGAATTGATATGAACATAATTAATGATAAAAAATAGATTGTATGAAATACTAAATTGTAGTTTTGTGAGACTTGTATCTTATGTATATGCCATACTAAGGCATGGTAGAGAACTTGGTGAGCCTAGCAAGTCCAAAATTGTACTTGATCCTATAAAGACACACTTGAACTTGGTACCAATTATGTCAAATCTAATATTGATCTAAGTAATTAAAAGGTAATGTGGTAGTTACAATTTATGTTATATTGTTTTAGCCTTCATAAAAGTTTAGGGGTAATGTACGCATGAACACATGAGCATGTTATTACAAGATCAATAAAAACTATAGTATAACTTATCTTTTTGTTAAAATTTAGAAGCAAAATACATTAATAAAATCATGATTCATTTTCATACTTATATATCTTTTAAATAAAATGCAAGTCATCAATTAAATTTAGAGTCAAATGGTGGTTTGTGATAGAAGAAACATGTTATAGATAGCTAATAAACTTTGAAATGTAATGACATTTAAGCAAGTCCACTTCAACACTAAAAATAAAATTCATTAGGCTAAGACATGGGATATTTTATTAATTTATCATTCAAACTACTTGAATATTTGTCAAATATCTTTTGGTCTTGCTATTATATATAGACACACACACGTATGTATGTATGATTATAAATATGGATACAATTTGTTTCTATATTTTATGTATTTACATATGTATACACTATTTTTATGTCCCTATATTCTAAATGCTAAATATGCATGAAACCAACATCTTCTAATGGAATGATAATGAATTCACTGGTCATGTTACATTTACCTTATTATTGATGAAAAACACGTCTTTTCCATTATTACTATTTCATGAAAGGAACTACTTAGTAAATAGGAAAACCTACACAGATACATGACATAAACACATTAATGAAAATTTATATGAGACAACATAATAAATATATCATATTCATGTCTTTGGATCAAATCATGAATAATTATTAAAGCAATTGCTAAATTGAAGGGATGAATAAAACTAAAAAGAAAAAAAAAAGAACTTATAAAACAAGTGTGATGCATAGTGTACCTAATTACCCATTATATTTCAAAATAAACTTGTTCAAGTATATGTTGGCATTAGGAAAAAAAATGCAACCATGTAGGAAGGTAGTAAACCAATGTACCCATTAGAAAACATAAGAATAAAATGCACCAACCTAAATAACATAGCATAAAAATTATAATCAAAATATATGGTAAGATATCAAGTCAAAATAAAAAATAGAAATAGAGAGAGAAAATCTCACCAGAAGAGTATTGAAATAAGAGTTTGGTAGTAGCACATAGTAGATTTAGACAAGCTTCATTTGTGAATTTATGTGTTAGGAAGATTATAACATGCATTTCTAAATTTTTTTGTATCCTAAAATTTTATATATAGAAATAAAGAATAGTGTAAATATAAGAAAAGAAAAATATATTTTAGGCTTAGTTATGACCATTTGTTTCTTTGTTTTATAGGTTTAGTAGTAATAAAAAGATGAAATAATCCTAGTGACTGAATTGTATGTTAGTTTTTTAACCTATCAAACTAGGCATGTTCATGGAATCAAGATAGGGAAAAACATGCGAACATGATTAGCTTGTCAAATGATTGGGGAATTACTTGGTAAATAAACTACACAAAAAGAGAATATGGATTAGTCTTGGGCATATACAATTGCATAACATAAACATTATGACAAATGGATTTTATCCAATTTAGTAACATCATTTTCATTAGAATGACTGGACACGAATAAAGGTAAATACTTGTTTCTAAGTATTTTGGTTACAATTTTAATTTTTCTTGTATTTAGTGTCTTTTTAGCATTATCACTATTGATGCAATTAAGGTGAATCAAAATCAAGTAGGGTTAGGTTATCTCTTTGCCATTGTTAATTATACTTTATTTAATTCCATATGCTACTAAGAAAATTATAGAAACATAATTGATGATAAATACATTGTTCAACTCATAAGATCCTATTTTAGGCCTATGATGACTCTATACTATTATAAATTATGGAATTTTAGATAGTGAAATAAACAACATTGTAAAGCTTTTTTAGTTACCCATGTAATATGGGTAGTAAACATTGTCTAAACTATCTATATGTAGGTTCTAAAAAAAATTCTCTCATGAATCAACATCATATTATTAAGAGGATGTTAATAGATCAAGACATTAACATTTAATTTACATTCCTAAGAAGAATTTTCAAAATGTAAGTTAATCTTATTAGATTTTGAAAAGTAACATTCGAAGGAATGATTTCCAATGTTAAATGATCTTTCTATAGCCTTGCATGATAATCCATATGGTTCCTTTCTTTGTTCATCATTATTGTTTGGATTAAATTTTATGTCCAAAAACTTGTGGCCAGACCTGTAATAGATTGTATACTATTCTAGAAATGAGAGTCAAATCAGTAATTAAATTGTATAATATACTAAAGAAATTTATGGAACAAAATTGATGATAAATACATTACTCAATTTAAAATTTCTTAATATGTGCTTGTGATGACTCTTCAATTTTATAAATTTTAGACTTTTAAATGGAATCAATAATGTGAAGGTTTTTTTTAGTTACTATAACTTGGTTCTAAAAAATATATTTTTATCAATAAAAAACATATGCTTATGATCAATTTAACTAATCAATACATTAATATTTGTTTTGCACTCCTAAGTGGAAGTTTCAAAATGCAAGTTAATTTTATTAGATTTTTAAAAGTAACATTAGAAAGAGGCATTTTCAACATCAAATGCTATTTTTATAGCCTTTCATCATGAGCCATATGGTTTATTCCTTTGCTCATTGTAGACACTATAAAACCATACACTCTGGCTCTAGATGTAATATGAACCTTTAAACTACCCATTGGCCCCATTTAGATTATATTATCTACCAATTATTCCTTTATTACCCTTAGATCACTATCTAATGTCATTAACCATTGGGCATTATTGGAATTGGCTAAATCTAGACAATTTTAACTATGCCCCCTTGACCATGTATGATGGTCAACCCTTGACCATGTGTGATAGTCAACCATCAACCATGGATGACTAGCCCTTGACCACCATCGGTTGACCCTCAACCACTGATGGTTAATTAATGCAACCAAAACTCTACCTCAGGACTGCATGATTAAAGGAGTTCATTATAACTCACTCATTAACCACTAGCTATCTAAATTTAATCTACCATTCACATGATAAACTATTTGGTAAACTTTTTGTTAAACACTCTGGTTTCAATGCCCCTTATATATATATATATATATATATATATATATATATATATATATATATATATACATATACATTAAGAGATCAATAGGGAAGAATCTAGGGAGAGAAATCATTCAAGGATTAGGAGGAAGAAAAGAGGAAGAATTATGGGGCAAAAGATTCTGACTCCCAGGCAAATCCATAACAACTTTCAGCCAACTTAAGACTTATTCAAGCCAACAAACATTGACCTAAGTATATTGTATTTTGCATAAGTTCAGTAGTTTTAATTCCAATATCTTATATCCTACACCTATTTATAATTTATACCCACAACCTCTCTTGTGTTAGAGCTATACAACTCCAAACACCATTCTCTCCACCAAGCACCTTCTAACTACTCTTAACCATTATACGTATCAAATCCCTATTATGATACCTTTGAGACCTTACCTTTATCCTCAAAACTAAAAACCAACCTCAATAAACCTATATGACCCTTTTTTAACTTACCCAAAGTCCTTTATTCACCCAAAACCATTCTATAAAAAACTCACAGTGACCATCGATGATTAGCCTTAACTACCAATGGTCACCTATCAACCACTAATGGTCAGCCCTAATCCACTTGCAATGGTCAGCCCTTGACTACATGTGATGGTCAACCATTGACCACCAATGGTTATCCTTAGACCACTGATGGTCAACACTTGACCACCGATGATCAACCCTTAACCATATGCAATGGTTAACCCTCGACTATCAATGGTTACCTTTCGACCATGATGGTTAGTCTTGACCACCAATGATCACTATGTAAATAATTTTAATCAAAACAATAAGCTTAAAACACCCACCAACCTCAACCAAAAACCCTATATATCAATCTTTTCCACTATACAGAGCTAACAATAATTTGAACCTTACCTTGGTAGTTTAGCATTTATTTTAATGTTATTTTGTTAAAATGAATTATTTATTGAAAAGAATTTATTTCTTTTGATTAATTACTTTCATTTATGTTATGCAGTCTTTTTTATCAGTAACTTTCTTAACATTAACTTATCTAAAAGGTGTATTGATAGACTTCAAGGAAGTTGTCTACTTCTTGGATCTAGCTTACTAGGTGTAGTCATATAAAATGTCTAAACTAGTAGTTTGAATGTGGCTTGTGACAACCTATCCATAGCTTCTCATGCTCTTAGGACCCTTATAGACACCCTTTTGCTCATTACCAGTCATCTAGAGACTTTTGAATGGTTATTTCACATCATCTAGGCTACTTTTCCCAGGCCAATCCTATTCCCTTAGGTCTCAAACCTATAAGATAAGAGTGCCATACCTAGAATATAACACCAGACACTATGGTTTCCCATCTTTTATGCTCCTATCCATTTGAATTTTGAGCCCAAATGATCATTTTCATCTGATTCCTATCCTTCATTATGTTGGCCTAACACAAATACATCTAACCCATGACCAATAGTTCCTTATAAAAGCCTATCTAATTTTCATTTACAAGGGAGGTGACACATCATACAAAACAAGCAAGAATATAAACACACCACTAAGTCAAACTTCTCTACTCTCTACATGAAGTCACCCAACATAGTTGTAAACACACTAAAACCATAATACTAGTCCTTAACCACTTCAAGCACTCTCAATTTAGCATTTTTACATATGTAGCACACTATTACATAAAATGCATTATGTGGGAGAACTACACATGGCTTGATCCCTCTTCAAAATATTGGTATGTAGGCAACATGCCCATAAAAGGGGTGTGGATTACATGTTCAATGCATATTACACACTAACCCCCCCCGCCGCTTTCTCAAGTGGTTCAAACATTTTTTTTATCAAGCATGATGGAGGGTTAGGGTTTCAAGATTAAATAATCTCTATAGAGAGTTTCGTTGATAATCATCACTTAAGATTTCATAGGCAGGATCACATAAGAACAACACAAAAACCCAAAAAGTTTTAGGTTTTTGTGACTAGTTTGGACAATAGTGGTAGGAGTGGACTATAGTTATAGACCTTGAAGTGTTCTATTTTAGGCACTCCTATCCTTTCACTGAATGAAAGATAGATTCAGATTCATGGCACTGTCCTAGTCCTACACATCCAATTTTAGACCCTATATCAACCATTTTGGCTTGTTTCAAGATAACTTATATTTTCTCCTTATTTATTGCTATTTTTAGAAAGGTAAAAAAGATAAATAAATTATAAAAATCGACACTGCAATTATTGAAATATTCTTTATTAGTTTATTAATCTAAACCTTTAGATAAAATAAGAATAAAAATCCATTATTCTTAAAAAATTTAAATCATTTGGTGAACCCAACTTCATTTGCACACAAAAACCCTAAGAAAAATTCCTTGTTGATTTTTCCATTATTTTTTTTATTTTTTCTGCATATTTAAAAAAAAAATCACATTTAATTTTAAAAATTCACTATAGTAATTTAAAAAAAATTATTTCTTTAAAACCCTATTTAATATACGAGGTCCCTTTGCTTTGTGAGGTATCACCATACAAATTTTACATAAATTTACAAATGGATCTTACGCATTTCAAAACATTTCTTGTAAATAATGAGTTCATACTTGGTCCTATCATGTATATGAATGATGAAGTTTATTATATGTTAATGTAAAGCTCCATTATTTTCTTTTCATGCTTACTTTTTATATTATGGGATGGTATTATCACATTCATTGATAAACATGTTAAGATACCTCTTGTCTCACCTCCCTTGGAGCCTCTATCCCATGCTGAGTCATGTTTCCTTGTCCATTTTACTCTTTCCTAGGTCACTATCTATAGAGAATATAGTTGACACCCTTTGTCCCTCCACCACCTCGACATGTCAATTATCTATGCTCTCCTCCTGTAGCTACTACTAGTCATATATAGATAGTAGATAATGTGGTTAGAGCTATTACTTGATGTGCCACCATTCCTCCCCCATCTAGTCAGGAACCCTATAAGCCTCCTATTCCTTCCCATCCTAGGCCTAACCCACATGCATAGGTAAATCTACACAAGGCATATGATATTGTTAATTAATTGAGAAACACACCAGCTAAGATTTCTATGTTAGAACTACTCCAAAAAGTAAATCTGTTTAAGGACATTATTTATCAGGTACTCACTTAGACTTCTATGCCTATCAATTTAAATCCTTCTTATTTTGCATCAGTGGTCAACACATTAAAAACTATAGAAGATGTTATTTATTTTTATTGTGAGGACATGCTTTCTCAAACAATTATTGATCAAAATTTAGCACTATTCCTACAAGCTCAAGTCAAAACAAATGTAGTTAAGAGAGTTCTAGTTGATAGTGGTTCCAGACTTAATATATGTAATATTACATTTGGACAGACCATGGTCATAGATATGACGTCCATGTAAAATTCATATAAGAACATTAGAGGGTTTGATGATATACCTAAACAAACATTAGGTACCATTGCTTTAGATATCATGGTAGGGCCCAAATCTGTCTCTACACAATTCTAAGTCATTCTAGTTCCTCTTCATTATAACCTTTTACTTGGATGACCTTGGATACATGCTATAGGGGTAATTCCTTCTACTCTTCATTCATGTGTTAAGTTTATCCATGAAGGATACATATATACATGCCTAGTAGATAACGAACCATTTAGATATTATAGAATTATATATTCATCTTTGATTATTTCAACAAATGGGACACCTTATATAATAGTTAAAACACCACTTCATCACACTTATCTTGACTAGATACATACATATGAGGTAGGAGAGAATAACACATCTCATACTCTTCCACTTATAGTTGTTTCCTTAGCACTAAATACTCAGCCAGTTATAACAACTTTAGTCATTCTAAATACTCTAATAGTCATAATTCCTACACCTATTAACATTATGAAATCACTAACAATAGTTCTAGAAGTCCTAATTGATTCCATAGATATAGCTCCTCAGGTAGTTATAGTTATTCCATAAGTTATAGATATTCTCATAGCACTGCATCTTATACTACTATAGTTGATGAGACTCCCATATCACAGTTACCCCTTATGGTAAATTTTGAGTTACCATATGTGCATGATGTTGATAAAAATACCCAAGATACTTTAAATGATGATAAAACACCCACACTCATAGATGATTATTTTTATGGATTAAGCTTTACACAAATACGCCCAAGAGAGTACCGAGATGACTCTAGATCCCTCATCACACATCCTCCATCACTTTTAGCATCTCACACTACACTCTCAGGATATAATACACATTCGTGGCCATAGATATATCACTTAGCACATATAGTTCACATGGTTACCTCTATGGATATAAAGATAACCATTTAGATTTAGGGAGGTAGTACACAACATTAACCATAAATTATGCTACAAATGTTACGTAATCATGGACTAATCACATTGCCTATGGTATGACATAGACCTATTAGTAGGTTATCATGATAAGATGGTCACCCATTTTGTCTCTTTCATATAATCACAAGCCATGATATAGACTTATGTAAGGCTTTACAGTAGAGATTGGATAAACTACAAATTAAGGGTACTACTTAGATTATATCACCATTAAAACTAGCTCCACCACTTATGATGAGCCCATATACTACTAGAGCTAAATAACCTAGAGAAGAACCAACATCTTCATAACTAGAGTAACCATCAATTCACCTTTGGTAGGATGAGACCACTACAAGTGATATATCTCTAACTACATAAAAATCATAGATCTTACTGACACCTAAAGAGATAACCACCATGTATATAGAGCTTGTGGCATATGATGACACTTATGATGGTGATATTTAGGCATTTGATGATGGACATGATCCCTTCCTCAATATTAATCCCCAATGGGATCCATCCTTGAACCCTTTAGCCCCTCCAGCTCAATCTTTTACATCATTGTGTACATAATTTATTTTTTTACTTGTACATAGATTCTTTTCTAATACTTGGACATAGTTTCCTTTTGATTTATTGTACATAGCTTATTTCAAATATTCCAAAAAGAATATAAAATTTAAAAATAAAAAAAAACATTCAAATAATTCAAAAATACCAAAAATAATACAAAAAAATTCAAATAACTCAAAAATACCAAAAAAAATACAAAATTTCAAAATACAAAGACATTTAAATAACTCAAAACTCTAAAAAAACACTTTTCAACTGTATGCATTATCCATGCTTTACATGTCTACTACCATGCTAGAATTACATTTTGTTATTTTATGCTATTGTTTATCAATTTATCTACATTACCATGCTTCACTTGATCTTCTTTGAGTCTGTACAGTAACATCCAAATCCTTGATTTTTTCACTCTACCCATTGAGGGGGCACCCTACTTTTACATTCGAGACATACATCAACATATCTACCCACTGGAGGCATCTTCTACATGACTAAACCATCTAGGTTATGTCATTCCTATGCCACACACTCTCATTATTATGTTAATGTACATTACTTAATAGTTTACATAGATTAATCTATCGACACTCACTAGTATATAACACTTGTGTATTTATTAACATCTACCTAGTCTTTTACTCCATGTTTTGCATACTTTCACTTCTTTCTTTGATTAATTTGATGTGATAGTATTTATAGAAATTACATGACTTACTTTCTTGATTTGCATAGCTAGATGTGATTGCATTTCTTAGTTATTATTTTGTCTCTTGTGTGTACCTTAGGACATTTTCCAATTTCCTTTATTTATACTCTTTTATGTGCTTGTGGTCCTTGTGCCAACCTTTCTTATTTTTAAATTGTATGTATATGTGGGAATTTGAACATGCATTGTATGATTTTTTTCTAGTTTTAGTGACATGTGCCCATGTCCCTTGTTTGATTGGACCCTTGGCCACTTTTGTATGCTTCTTGCTTCTTGTGTTGCATGCATGTTTACATGTTTGCTTCTTAGCTATTTACAAATCCATGTTCCACATCATGCATTATCTTACTTTTTTGGATACCATGATGGACATCATACTCCATCCCTCCTTAACAACTAACAAATAACTAATATTTTTAGTTTTAGTTCAGTATACTACACATGATATTATATTGATTCATCTATCTAAGAATACCCATGTTGATCTAACAATCTCCAATACAAACTATGATATATCTTAAGACATCTTGTTGATTATCATTGCTATATCATGTATTTTGTTGCATAACACACTTGTAAATATATTTATTCTAAGTGTAGTCATTATAAGGTCTTGATTATTTCCCTTATAAGAGGGGGCAACAAACAAGGGTTTTATCATAGAGATCAAAGCCTTCTACCAATAAAAAAATCAATTTTAGAAAACTCAAAATAGCAATCAAAACCTAAACTAAGAAAAATAGATCAAGAAAATAGTGATGAACACAAAATAGTGATAAAAATAGCAAATTAAAAGAGTTACATACTTGGACTACATCACCAAATAATAAAGTGTCTTATTTTTGGTGCTCTTATCCAAATAGTAGAAAACCTAGATTTTCTAGAAATAGATAGAAAGGTAAGTTTAGTTATAGTTTTTTAGCTATATTTCTGTTTAGATTAGGAAATTTTAGTACAATTTTTATTAGAGTATCTATATATAGGGGGCATCATGCATGACATGATGGCTCTCACTTATAGTTTTAGATTGGATAGTTGGTACAACTTCTAGATCAGAATCTATGTTACAAACACTAGTGATTGGGGGAAATATGTGTAGCACATTTGTCTTATTTTATTTCTAGTTCATTGTATTACCCAAGTATTTTTAATAGTTGCATGCCTTATTCCATCTATAGGTGGTTGACATCTTTTTGGAATGGCTTTCATATAAGCCTAGTTCTTAGTTTCAGAGTGGCTTTCATACAAGCCTAATCTCCACCTTTTGGAGTGGCCAAGATTGGCCTAGTTCTTAGTACACATTTAGATATCCACACCACATTATTAGATTATATATCATTCATGGGATTCAATAACCATCTCATATAACACACATTCATATTATTATTAGTTCATATCTTCACTTAATGGGTAATGATGGAGCCAAAAGACTAGCTATCCTTTGTATTCTTGAGCCACCTACTTAGAGAGATTAGACACATACTTCAAACATTTATTAATACACACATGATCACATAGCTTCAATTTGTGGGCAATGATGGAGCTAAAGGTCTAGCCTTTGCATTCTTGAGCCACTATCAAAGAATTGACCACAGTTATGTTCATGATATTACTTTTGGTACAAAACATACCTAGCATTAATCACCATCACTCAACATCAAAATAGATTTACACTCAATGATGTGCTCTCTCTACGCACACTCAACATCATACATCTTCTAGGCTTCATCCTTGTAGGTAAGTTCATGTATGCTTTCTACTTTTTCCTTTATCCTAGTATTTCACTTTACTACATCACTAGAATAAAGGGGGATATGAAATTTAGTCAATAAATTGGTAGTTTTAATGTGTCTTATGACAACCTATCCATAACTCCTTTTTACATGCTCTTGTGACCCTTTTAGACGCATTTTTGCTCATTATCAATCATTTTAAGACTTCTAAATGATCATTCCACATCAAACAGGTTTCTTTTCCCAAGCCAATCCTATTGCCCTAGGTCCTAAGATTATAGGATAGGAGCACCATACCTAGACTATATAACCATACCCTAATTTATCCCATTTTTGGTACTCCTATCCATTTGTATTTTGTTACCAAATGGTCATTTTCATCTAACTCCTATCCTATATTATGTTGGCCTAACATGAATACATATAACCCATGACCAATAATTCCTAATAAAATCCTATCCAAAGTTCATTTACAAGGGAGGTGACAAATCTTACAAAGCAAGCAAAAATACAAACAAAGCACTAAGGCAAACTTCCCTATTCTCTACATACAATCACCCAACATAGTTACAAACATACTCAAACCATCATACTATTACCCATCAACTTTAAGCACTCTCACTTTTTCATTTTTGCATCCATATCACACTATTGCATAAAACACATTAGGTGGGAGAACTACATATTGCTGGATCCCTCTTTGGAGTAATGGTATTTAGGCAATTTGCCCATACAAGTGGTGTGGATTACATGTTCAATGCATCTTACACTCTAAACCCCATTTCCTCAAGTGGTTCAAACATTTTTTTATCAATCATGATAGAGGGTTAGGGTTTGAATATTAAATAATCTCTATAGAGAGTTTTGTTGACAATCAACACTCAAGATCTCATAGGTATCTCACACAAGAATAATTAAAAAACCCAAAAAGTTTTAAGTCTTTATGACCAGTTTGGACAATAGCGACAGTGGTGGACTATAACACTAGACCTTGAGTGTCACGTTTTTGATGTTCTTATCCTTTTTCTAAATGAAATCCAAATTCAGATTCATGACACTATCCTAGTCTTACATAGCCAATTTTAGACCATGTATCAGCCATCTTAGCCTATTTTAAGATAAGTTATATTTTCTCTTTATTTAATGATATTTTTAGAAAGGTAAAAAAGATAGAAAAATTATACAAATTATGACTACAATTATTACAACATTCTTTAAAAAATTATTACTACAGACCTTTAGCTAAAGTAGGAATAAAACTCCATTACTCCCAAATAAGTTAAATCACTAGGCAATCCACCCACCTAACTAATCAATCTAGTGTCTTTCTTATCTATAGGTCACCCTCCTAAGACAAAGAGGAATATATAAAACCATCTAGATCATGAAGCACAAACCACATCTAGGTTGTACTAACCTCACCCTTCTTTTAAGTTTTACATCTTTGTTTTAAAAGAAATTAAAAAAAATTAGTAAAACATTATGGCATGCTCGATGGGACCTAATTACATCTAGATGCTTTTTATTATTATTTTATGCTCATTTAAATTAAATAAAAATTTCTTTTGGGCTTAAAATTAGCCTTTCATACATTATTTCTTGCATAATTATCTCACGTACTTTAATTTATCAAGTAAATAAACTGTAGCCTCACTTCTTTTCACACACATACCAATTCACTTACACCAAATCAAACATCATAATACTTGGCATAAGTCCCAACTAGGGTTTCATCTCCTAGTGGTAACTTTCACCCATTAGCTATCCCACTTGGATGTCATTACCAAGGGGAGAAACCAAAACTTAACTCTTTGGTTGAGTATAATCTCTAGAAATCAGTATATCCTGGCTAAGCACCTAACACCCTCATCCCTTGGGTGTGTGAAGTGAGGGGGTAGGCCCCAATATCAATCCACATATTGATTTTCAATATAGACCCCTTTGAGAGCCTAAACACAACATAAAACCAACCATAGACTTATTTTCTTGTACCTACTATACAAGCCAAGTTGAGTCACACAATTTTAACTTAAGGTATAAGCTACAAGAGAGATAAAAAGAACCTTAGGATTTAACGTGATTTAGTGTGTGTTTTATCTTCTTTGAATTTTTTCTTATCTTCTATTTGTTTGAGTTGTGAGGAGTCTTCCCCTTGGAAAAACCTTCTTCCATCTTGCCTTTACCCACCTCATCACCATTTCTATGTTTAATGGGGGCCACTCCTATATTTTCTCCAAGATATCCCAATATTTTTAAACTCCTAAAAGACAATCTTCTTGCCTTAGGACATTATCTTGCATCAAGATCCACTTGTGCTCCCAAATTTACCTATAACCAACCCAACCATAACTACAACTAACCTAGCCTTACCTATAACCAACCCAACCTCATGTACAATCAACCCAACCTCACCTATAATCAACTCAACATCACCTATAACCAACCTAACCTCACCTATAATCAACCCAGCCTTACCTATAACAAACCTAACCTTGCCTACAATAAATACAGCCTCATCTACAACCAACTAATAACCCCTCAACAACCATTTGATCATCATCGTAATCAACCAACAACATTTTAACACCTATTTGACCATTGTCATAACCCACCTAAACTTTAACTATCTCAACCTCACCTCATCTTTTGGCTACCTATCTCAACCATCATATCAACTACCTCAACCTTATCAAACTTTTTATTATTTACCCTAACCATCATATCAATTTTCTAATCCCACTTTATGGCAAACCTATTTATCTCAAAACCAAGACTTGGTATATCCCCTCAACCATCAACTAAACATTTTAAAATCAACCTACCATACCAACCTTATCAAATCTAACTAATAACTATCAACACACCTTATCAACCATACCTAAAATATCAAACCAACCTAGCTTATCAACCATACCCAACCTCTCAAACCAATCTACCTTATCAACCTCTCCAAATCAAACCAACAACTACCAACCAAACCTTTCAAACCCACAAATTCTATCAAACCTACCCAACCTATCAAATTCATCAACCATATCAAACCAACCAACTTCATCAAACCAACCAATTAGATCACAACCTCAAAATCCATTGGTGCACCCTCTTCCTAGGAAGTATACCCCACTGAGTGAATCATATGACTCAATCTTTGGCAAACTCTTGGAGGCTTATATCATTATACTTCTTCCAATCAAACCCATAAATTTTTCTCTTCTAAAGCCCATTTGGTTTATAGAGAATGATTTTTGTACTTATCATCACATAAACAAACATGTGGTAGATAGATGTGGGTCTTTTAATAACTTTATCCAAAACCTTATCAATCAAAACGAGGTTTCAAAGGATATTCTCTATGTTCCCCCTCACCTAGACTTAAATTTCCTCAAGTAATCAATCATTGAACCTCTTCTTCCACCCATTATTGTGCAAACCCATAAACAAATCCCTCAACATAATGAGGTCCTTTCATTAGTTTTGGTCCTTAGTGAACCTATAAATAAGGAAACCATAATTAAAACCCCAACCAATCCACTTGTTGACCAAATGAAACCTTCCCAAATTCCTTTTTCTAGTATCACTAAAGACAAATCAACCTTAACCCAACCACTTTTTGACCAAGTAGAACCTTCTCAAATTTCCTTTAAAACCATAATTAAGGAAACCAATCTATCTCTTTCACTTCCACTTTTAGTGGATCAACTTTCAACCAAACTTCCTATTCCACTTCTTATTTTATTAGATCAACCTCTAATAAACTAACATTTTCCACTTCACCTTTTAGTGGATCAACCTTAAACTAACCTACCTCTTCCACTTCTTCTTTTAGTGGATAAATCTCTGATCAACCAACCTTTTCCACTTCACTTTTTAGTGGATCAACCTCCCATCAACCTACCTATTTCACTTAACCTTTTAGTGGATCAAAATCCAACTAACCTACCTCTTCCAAACAACCACATCTCTTCCAACCACAAAAACCACATCTCAAACAACTGCATCTCTTCTACTTCCCCTTTTATTAATCTATTACTAATGTTTATTTTTATTGTTGTTTATCCATGGACATATACTAAATCAATGTGTAGTATTTTTTACTTAATCAAAGAAGCTATGTTTTTGACATGTGGAGGACCATAAATTGCTAAAATATCTCCTTCGAACATGATGCAAGATTTGCTAATGAAAGTGTCAAATATTATGCATGACAAATTTTTTTCTGTTTGAGTGCTGAGAGAAAAAAGAAAAACAATGATTCCTTTTAGAAGGAATAAAAAATACTATGATTAAAATGTCATTTTTTTGGTTTTTTTTCATCTCTTTCCAATTCTTTCTTTTTTATTCTTATAGAACCAATATTAGTCAAGCAATAGTGGAAAAAGAAAAATTATTTAAGATGTACCATTTTTATGACTAGTGTTCTAACGATTCTATTTCACTAGATTTAGAAAGAGTTATTTATTTTTAATAAAGAGATTATTTGCTAACAAATCTATCTAGCATTGATTCCATGTTTTGTCTTTTCTTCTTTCCTAAACTAAAATGCCTTTTTTGTAGTTGTTTTAGTGCAAGAAATATGCAAATATATGTTCTATGAAAAAATGCATATTCAATTTTAAAGTACTAATGAAATGAAACATATTGAGTAACATAATTATTTTTCAATGTGATTTATATTTAAATTTCTTAAACATAAATTATAAATTTCTATGGACATAAAATACTTTGAATAACAAAGTACATATAACTTGATTTTTGTTTAATTAAAATTATTAAGAAACATTATCTATGACTAGAAAAATGGAATTATTATTTATCCAATATGTTTATAGTATTAAAATTTTATTATTTTCTATTGTAGTGTTTATCCAAACATGGTATATGATTCTGTTTCTAGTGTCTTTATGCATATGTATCAGGAAAAGCATGTTAAAAGCCAACACATGGTTTTCAAGTAAGATTGATGGCTTGATTGATAAAGACATGTCAATGTTAAATTCCCTAAAGATATACATTTTTTTACATGTACTTACATATAATTTTTTTTTAATAACATTTATAATATCTAAGATATAAGTAAATTGGGATGTATAGATGTTAATAATTTTAAATTCATGTCCATGTATTTCAATGTTTATTGATAATGTCTCCACCTCATTTACAATTTATTTCATCATATTTGAAGTGATTACATGACTCTATATGATTATCATGATACCATGCATATTGTTTATTAGGTTACAATTCAAGAAATTTAGGATATGGTTACAGGAATTACTAGTTGCAACATTTGTTTCATGCAATAATAACACATCACATCTCATCAAGTCATAGTTGTTGATAATGTCATCTACATGAGGAGAAATATTACATGTATTCAAGGAACATATAATTATATAATAAGGTAATATATGTGATCGAATACTATGTTACAATATCCATTTTGATTCTAAATATAATCTTGACATATCCATAGATATTCTTGAGTTCACTATAATGTTTTTATCTATAAGTGGAGTTATCAAGTATAATGAATTTATGCTTTTTACATGAGATAGAGCTACGTACACCATGTCTTGGTACACTAAGAGGTTTACATGAAATACCATACATAGAGGCCTATTATAGGCAAAATAACTGGGGTGGTGAATCAGTGAGTTTAGATATTTCAATTACAATTGTAATCCTTTTAAACTATTAATCAATCAACATATATCAACTTGATCATGCAAAATTAACAAGAGAGTTCATTCCTTCAATGCATACACAAGATCAAACACATAACACATAGTTCCTATGGGAAACCCTCATGGGGAATAAAACCCAATCTCATGTCAAAAATATATGGATAATTATCCTATAAGAAATTAGAAATAATAGACTGATCAACTCTTTTAGACAAACAAACATTGATCATGTCCTGCTAACCAAAGGTATTTAGTGAAACACCTATTTCACAAAGAACAACTACCCCTAAGGAAGATCACATCCTTTAGACCCCCTTTGAAGTGAAAACTTCCAAATTGGTACTAATGTCTTTAACACCTAATGATGGATCTTTAACCTCTATACAAATTACCTTTCTATCTCATGTGGGCCTCTCACATAAGCATGCCACAATATTTCTCCTTCTTCAATCAAACTGTCCTCATATGAAAACTTAGAGCTCTTGACATATCCTAAAATTTCAAGAGAAATATTATGAAATTAGGAACATGACCTATAGGTCATTAATTTAGTAAAAAAAATATTCTTATCATTAACTTAATCAACTTGCACACTACCTATACTTCCTCCTTTGTTTTAACATATACTCCTCACATAAGCCTTTTCTAAAATATCACATTCAAGTCTAGAAAACAACACTGTTGATTTCACTATATATAGTTAAACCATGAATTAATAAGATCAAAATATTTTTTATTAGACACAACACATGTCTTCACCCTTAAGGCATCTCTCATGGGTCACACTTAAGCACAATCCACTTTCAAATAGGCCCAAGTCACTTTTATGTCCTATGGAGACCCATTCAACTATTTGACACTTCTCCATGAAAATTAAGAACATAGGAAAACTTATATAATTTATTAACCCATAAAACATGTCCTCTTTAAATTTCCATATCCATCACAGTACCCTTTTTTTTAAGCAAAAATCACTTAAACAATATTCTATGCACATAGTCACCATGAATGAATACATAATCAACATGTAAACCTCTTTGCATACTATATATAATTGTTAAAAACTTAATAATTCACATATATAATAATTATGGATTTTTAAAAACTCCAATATAGCTTATTCATCAAGAGATATCAAAACAACACTAGAATGAGCTCAAATACCCTTCTCAGGTTACTTGTAGAATATAGTCGAACACATAGTCAAATTTGGAACTTAATATATTTGTTTTTATATATAATTATACCTTAAAATTCATATATATATATATTTTAATTGAAATCCTCTACAATTTTTATTTTTACACCATGAACAAGTTCTACATAGATTAAACTATATGACAAAAATATAGAGCACTAATTTTTTCCTTTGATAAATTCAAATATTTGAATTCAAATAGTCACAGTTAAACTTCAAACAATTGACTTTATCTAATGAAATCTTGAAAAATTGACTAAATAATATCTATTTATCTCTACTAATTAGTTTGGTATTTATCTTATAGCACTCACCATTTAATCAATCTGTATGAACACCCACTTGCCAATAGATCCTTATCCTTTACCTTTACTCAACATTTAGAACAATTGTCACTTTGACATATTTGAATTGAAACATATCATTAGATAAATCTAAAATATCTCCCATGAACCATTGGATCTCCATTTGGTCTTGAACTTTAACTCTTGAAAAATTGACCAAGTATATGGACCATTACAATCTGGCTGAGTAGCCAACTTTGAACCTCAATAAATTTTACCTCTCTCACTCGTATTATCTCAAATTTGGACCATATGATCTCCTTAGATAGGATAATACAATCATGTGAAAAAATAATCTTATAACCCTCACACATTTAATATATATAAACTTTAAAATTCTTACTCATATTTTTATGCCACAAAGCCAACAATGTCAAGAATTACCTAGAAGGCCAACGTTGCACATGCATATCTTTTAATGTGCTCTCATGCATGACCTAAAATTTTGCAAAAATTAAATAGAATAAAAAATAAACAAACCAATATGATAATATTATTTTCAAAAATATACACATGTGAGATATGCCATCACTAAACTACTTACTGGGCTCTTTCTTGCCTCATGCAAGTTTGGCTAAGTATGGGAAAACAATGTTAAACTACGTCAGAGCCCAAATTTGAACCCTCATAAATTTGAATATGATTAGGTACATGAATTAAGATTTATAAAATATTAAATATATAATAATGTGATAAAAAACATATGACCAAATCCCAATGACTCATCCACACGTGGCAATGGTGATGTCAATAAACTGCCTACTTAGATTTTCTACCAATAGACCCAAACTATCTAGATGAAAACTATGGACTACTAGATGAATTAAACTCATGAAAATAAGCTCTCCAATCATCTTTAACCATTTATAGGACCCCTTTCACATTATCCAATAAACATACTCATACCTAAACATCTCTTATCATCCAAAAATTGAAGATCAACCAAACCTCCTTTAAGCACACTAGGACAAGCGCATTGCACACTTTGTCATTATTGCTTAGGCTATAAAATAACTTCATACACTCACTAATAAACCTCCATGATATCACCATGACATCACTAAAAAATATCTAATAAGGCCTTATGACATGTTAATTATACATATGCATGCTAATTATACTGAGAATTGGATTCAAGTTGTTAAGTGTTTTTGGTAAATGGGCTTAGTAGTTGGCCTAGAGATTTTAAATATCAGAGTCCAATTAGGCTCAGTTTTAATTCTAGACAAATTATTATGTTTTTATTTTTTCAAATGTCTAGTATCAATATTAATTAATTTAATCCAAATAATTTCATTATTTTCTTCTTTTCTATACTTTTTGAATATGCCATCGAAACCATTGACTAGGCCATCTTATATGTCATAATTGCTAGTAAACAATTCTACTAGCATAGTGGGATTTAATATGATTTTTGGTGGTAGGCATATGGCATTGGCATGACCCTATTTTTCATCATATTTATCATCATGTCTATCTATTACATTGATAACCATTGATTCATGAAGAATAATTTAAAGCACTCAATTATTGTGTGCTTCAAAATTAGTCTTTAAGTAAAAGTGATATAGAAAAAAAGGTTCATTTGGTGTTAAACATAGATATTTTTTTATTAACATATTCTATATCATTTATTATGTGAGATAATATACATATTCTACTCAATATCAATAAAAAGACTTCATTATTTTGCCTCATAGTTTGCTGCAATTGATAATATTTTACATTTTCTTTCCAAAAATTATATGGAATTAAGTTCCTTCTTAATTTTTGGATGCTCAAAGATCACACAATCACTCATAGGTTAGACTTGATAGAAGTCTCCATAGAAGATAATGTCAACATTGCCAAAGTACATTGTTGGTAGTTGCATAATGTTACATAATTATTTGTCAATATAGTATAACATTCTTTCTTCTCCAAGTGATATCTCATCAATCAAAAATATTTACAATTGGCTATAGTGTTTAGATAATACATCTAGATGTGTATTGTTTAATGTTATAAACTATAACTTGTTAAATGGAAATAGGAATGTAGAATGTATTGTCACTCCACCAGTATTGTAGGTAGCTTTTCCTGTGTATGTAAGAATAAGGCCATTTGGCTTAGAAGGATCATTATGAATATAATAGGAGTAGATACAAATAATCATTTCATATATACACTTTTATGTAAAGTCTTACATGTGTGTGCACCTTCTATCAAAAAAGGTACATTGGTTGGTTTTTATTTAGACATTTTATTGAGGAAACATCCTTTACAATTATTTATTGTTCAATGTTTAACATACATCTCTATTTATAGTATCTCTCATTTTCATAAAAAAATAGATGGTGGGAAATTTCAAATTGTTGCAAATTTTTCTTACAAGGTAAAAAGTTTGTTAGTGGAAAGTCCATGTGAAAATAATATTCTTCTTGCATGTATTTTATTATGGTTAAAGCAAATATAGTGTTAGATGTATAAGTAGAATCGGTGTCAACTTGGAAAGAAACATGTTCTATGTTTCCCTAGGAAGGATTTACATCAAAGTTAAACTTGGCCTTGTTCATATTTACAATGCTAATTTGTAAATTATATGCTTGATTTCATGTTTCAATATTTTATTTCAAATTATGTTTATTATTTTGAAAGGGGACATATAATTATAACCATTCATGACAATAATTTTCAATATCAATATATTTTTTATAATAAAAAATGCATATAACATGAGGTTTTTTATTTTCAACTTCTCTCCAATTTTTGATATTGGGAAGCAAATTCTATAAGGTAAACATGATCAATGTCAATAGGACACACAATGTAATAGTCTATAAAAGATTGGCATATTATGTTTTTAGACTCATATAGTTCTTGTGCAATAAGAATTAAAGGTTTTAATATAAATGACCATTCATTAGGATAAGATGTGTTTATTAATACACATGTTCTTGAACTTTGATTCAATGGCAATGAAATGATGTTATAGGTACAATTACTGAGAGTGAGGGGGGAGGGGAGTGAATTAGTGAGCCTAGATATTTTAATCTTAATTCTAATAATTTCAAACTATTTAAACAATCAACATATATCAACTTGATCAAGCAACATTAACAAGAGAGCTCATTCATTCAATGCATACACAAGATCAAACACAACACATAGTCCTATAAGAAACCCTCACGGGTAATAAAACCCACTCTAAAGCCTACAACACAAGGAATAATATCCTATAATAATTTTAAAATAAAAAGACTAGTCAACTCCTTTAGACCATAAAACCTTAATCATATCCTCCTGACCAAAGGCCTTTAGTGAAACACCTATTTCAGAAGGAACAATCGCCCCTAAAGAAGATAAGTTCCTTTAGACCCTCCTTGAACACCTACACATTAGAACTAATGTCTTCAAAACCTTATGATGGATCTTTCTTTATCTAACCCCTTCAAAAACTCTCTCTATATATCATACATGCCTCTCACATAGGCATGCCATAATATCTCTCCTTCTTAACTCAAACTATCCTCATATGCACACTCAAACCTCTTCACATATCATCAAATTGTAAGAACAATTTTATGACATTAAAAACATTAAATTCATGTCATACATATAATCATAAATATTATCTACTCATCAAATCATCAACTGAACACTCCACCTCTCCTTTGCTCCATAATTCTCACATACACCTTGCACTAGTCTCCTTAACAAATCTTCTCCAAAAGTCTAGAAACCAACACATTTGGTTTTAATATATATAGATAAATAATGAATTAAATATATAAAAATACTTACTATTTTCCAAGATGCATGCCTTCCCCTTAAGGCATCTAACATGGGTCAAACTTAAGCACAACATACTATCAAATAGGCCTAAGTGATTTTTAGGTCCTATGGAGACCCATTCACCTCTTTGACACTTCTCTAATAAACCTAAGAAAACATGACCATTTAAAAAATCATGGACCCATTCCACATGACCATATAATTCCTCCTTAAGTTCCAACAACCATCACAGTACCCTTCTACTTAAGCATAATTAGCTCAAACACTTATCTGTACACACAATCACCAAGAATGAACACACACTCGACTTATAAACCTTTTTTCATACTAAATACGATTGGTAAAACCTTAATAATTCACATAGAGAATAATTATGGAGTATAAAACACTCTCAAATATCTAATTCATCATTAAACATCAAAATAATATCATAACATCTTTAATTACTCTTCTTGGGTTACTTGCAGAATAAACATGAACACATAGTCAACTTTGAACCTTAATAACTTATAATGTACACACTTTTAGATATTAAAATCCATATTTATAGATGTTACCTAGATTCCTCTACTAATTTTATTTTTACACCATGAGAAAATTCATCCTTGATCAAGATATATGGTCCAAAAACCATAGATTGGTTTTCCCTGTGTTAAATTCAAATATTCAAATGTAAATGGTCACAGTTAAACATCTAACAGTTAACCCCATCTCATTAAATATATAAAATTTGACTCAATGAGAGCCACTGATATATATGGATTATTAAGGTATTTATCTTATATTTGTCACCATTCAATCTTGTTCAGAACCCCTGTGATCACGACACTTGGCACCATCATGTGCCTTTTGAGCACTTTAACTGTTAAACATCATGCACTTCTTACCATCTCACTCATCATTCACCATTAGATTAAAAAAAATGATAAATAGTGAGAAATCAGATCTTAATTTTTTCTTGATAGTGAACTTGTACAAAATATACTAATTATGGGGACCATTGTAATCTGTCTAAGAAGCCAACTTTGAACCTTAATAACTTTTACCTCACTCAATCGCATGATCTTAAATTTGGACCATATGATCTCCTCATATAAGATAATCAAACAATGTGAAAAAACTTATTATATAACCATCACACATTGCAGATATAAATAAATTAAAATACTCACTCAATTTTTTTTGCCATAGAGCCAACTATGTCAAAAACTTGCCTATGAGGCCAACTTTGCTCTTGCCTGACTTTCGTTGCACTTAGTCATATGATCTAAAATTTATCACATAAGATCCTATCACATATGAGATTTAGTAAATATATAAATTTTTTCATTAATACTTCAAACATATGAGATATGATGTTAACAAATTACTTACTTGACTCTATTTGAACATAGAAAACACTATCAAAATGCTTGGGAGCCCATCTTTGCACATGCATATCGTTTGTTGCGTTACATCACATGACCTAAAATTTGGTGGATAAAAACTAGGAAAAAAAATAAAAAACACATATGATTAAATTCTCCTAAAAATTTCACTCATGTAATATATGACATCATCAAAATACCTACTCAACTTTTCTAGATGCATGCAAATTTGGCTATGGGAAAACACTGTCAAACTGCTTGAGAGCCCAACTTGCACATGTATATATTTTACTAAAATTCATCACATGATTTGATAATTAGTGGATATAAAATATGGACTAATATTAACATAACCATATGACCAAATCCCCTTGACTCATCCACATGTGGAAATTATGACATCATCAAACTACCTACTTAGATTTTTTTGCCTCTGGACCAAAATGACTAGATGAACATAATGAAAAACTAGATAAATACTACTCACGTAAATAATATATTAAAATATATAACACTTATTATTAGAAATATTTCACATAATTAATACTTCAAACTCATCCCTAATCATCTCTAAACAATTAAACTCTAAAGATCAACCAAGCCAACTTCAAGCACACTAGGACAAGTACATTGCACACTTTATCATTGTTACTTAAGATATCAAATCACTTCATCCAATCTATAGAAAACGTCCATGACATCACTAAAAAATATCCAAAAGTATCCCCCTTTGTCATTGATATTAGAAAACATCATTCGGATCACCTTATCTCTCTTCAAGCACTCTCACAATAGGAACTTTCTCCCCCTTTGACACAATGATAAAGTAGGAACCAACTAATCTTGAGAACTTGAAAATACTACTAATAGGAAAGGACCATATTATAAAGACAAAATAATTTTGCCCTTACCTTGAGCCTATTTCTTCTTTCCTTGACACCTTCCTCTTGCTTAATGACAATACTCACTTCAATCAAGCACTATAATCAATGAAGAAATAACACATAAATATGACTGGGCTTGATCAAGTCAACATAATTTTTTTATTAAAATCACATTTATATAAGATACCATCACATATTAAATATGACTAAAGCATCTCACATATTCTTTCCCTTACATCATGCAAATCTTCTCAATTCATTTAAGTTACCTGAGTTACTCCTCTTAACTCTATGCATACCACCATATACTTCTCAACCATGCACTACAATCTGATGGAACTCTTCAAGAAACATACATACCTTAATATTTTGTAAACACCAAGAAAAACATCAAATCTTCATACTAGGCCTATCTAGACTCCTTATATCCCTATATGTAACTTGTAAAGCCCATAAATTTTAGTAAACACAACATCAAAACCTAAAACTTCATATATAGATCATTCTCATATGCCCCATCAAGCACACCAATTTAAAATAACTAGATCAACTTTTACAACATACTTCCTTTAAAACCAACTTGCTAATTAGGCTTCCATCTTGACAAAAACATGAATAATTTGAAAACTAAAAACCTTCAAATCTCTATAAATATTGATTTTAAAACCCATTTGTATCATTCATCCTATTAAAAATCTTTAGACCTTAAATCATAAAGCAAACCACTTTTCTAACAAAACCCAAAACCCTAGAATCTCAAAAATAGATAGAGTTAACAAACTTCCTTATGGTCAATTCCCATCTTTAAAAATTCTTACACACTTGGAGACTACCATTACATACTTATATAAAAATATTTGAGATTTAACACCTTTGGGAACCCATACATCTTATAGCCCATTTTAGGCCTGCTTGCCCTTAAGCACAAACTTAGAAACCTGAGAGCAAATAAAATCTCCAATTTGACTTCAATATACCTTTAAACCACAAAACCACCTAGATCATGATATAATAAGGTCAAAAAATATTTTTATTCAAAAATATAAACTTAATAACTCATAAACCCTCCTTTTCCATCTAATAACCTTTAATTCAACCCTGCAGACTACTCCATATAAAGATATCAACATCATGACATCACCTCAACATATCTTCAACCTAGACATACCTCATCTAATTGAAAACACTTGTTTCTAGCCTCCTAGTACCATCTTAAGAAAATCACAATAACACTTGCTTCTCCACTGAAAGGAGTCTCTTAAGAATCATAAATAGAGACATCCCTTGCACCATAATGCTATAAAACAAAGTGAAGCCAAGAGTGGCCCACATCTCCCCAGTAACCATAGGAATACTCTTATAGCTATAATACTTCTTGATCTTGTTCTTATTCTCTTTAGTATAAACTATGAAAACTATTTATTTTTCATTTTCTATATCACTCTACTTTTCTTCTAAGATAGAATCGATAACACATGGAACAACTATGTAATCTTGACATATCTTTTTATTTGAAGAATCAATCTTGCAACTTAGAACCTCATCACTAGGTAATGATAAATGATGTTTTTTGAATGATACTTGATCAACAATAGTAGGATGTTCATTTGGATCCATACACATCTTAGAACTTACCTCAACTAGCATCTCAGTCTTCTTCTTGAGTTTGGTCTCTTCATTCTCAACATGAGTAGACAATGAGATCCCTTGGCACTTTTCAACATCTATAGCATTTTCCACCATAGAAAATAGATTACCTAGACCTATAGATTCATCATAATTATTATTTACCATCTTTGTTCTCCATGATTTTACTTTCCCTCTTCCTTAAATTCTAAGATCTTGAAGGAATCTATTCTGACTTAATGGCCTTTACTTGTAAAATCTAGCAATGTGACTTATTTGTTCACAGTTATAGTAAACCATACTCCTTGATGGAAACTCAACTTATCTTAACTTATTCAAAAAATGTTTTACAAAGTGTCCCATATCATGATATTTTAATCACTCAACCTTGATCACACCTTTTGAATTCTTACCCCTATCATAGTTCTAAGTAAATTCATTTCTAACATGTCTCCTACATTATCTAGCTCTATGCCTAAACTGATTGCAAGTGTAACATTAACCATTGAAATTTTCATACCTCATAGTATTTGGCTTTTTTATATGACTTATCTTAATTTTTATAGCACCTTCATTCCTTTTCTAATGATTTGTCTTCAAATTGTAATCCACCTCTTTCTCGTTGACATTCATGTCAACTTGAGAAGTAACTTTGGGATCTTCATTAAAACCCAATCCAAATCTATCACTAGCTAACTTTTGACTCTTTAGGAGATCATCTAGATCATTAAAACTTTTATAAAACTTGAAAAATGATTTTAACTTGATTGAGGACTTCTCTAACTCAGATCTCAATGACTCATTTTCAGTTACATACCTTGTAAATTCATCTTATTTAGCCATTAGGCTTGTAGACAAGATTTCTAATTGACAACTGAGATGCTTTACCATATATTTATGCTCCTTGGCATCTTAATTCATTATTCCCTCAAATACACTAAATTAATCCTCAAAGTACTCGAGTTTATATTTAATCTTCTTATTTATCTTCTTCTCAATCTTTAGTTTTTCATGAGCATTTGTCAATGCAATCTCATAGTCCACCTCATTTTCATCATCATTTGAATCACACCAAGTAGACTCCTTTTGATGTGAGAAACTACCTTCCTTACTCATGAATATATCTTTATATTCAATAAGATCATCATCTTCATGATCATACTCTAAGTCACTAACGTCACTCTCATCTGATGAGGTACAATCTTCTTTGGTGTAGAGTCTCTTCTTGTCCTTGAAGTAATTCTTCTTGTTGTCAAACCTTCTGAATCCCTTTTTGATTTTAATAGAATTGGATGATCTCTTTTAATCATCATGACCTTGATAATGATCTTCATAATCACCCTTATTATACTTATGAGGGAATTTATTGTCAAAATGTCCTATCTCACCATAATTGAAGCATTTAAGGGTTAGTTTACCTTTATACTTGCCTGAATTTATTCTCAATTTCTTTAAAATCAAAGAAATTATTTTATCCTCATCTATATCAAAAATGTCATCCTCTTTGGGTATCTTACCTTGAAATTTCCTTTGTGGATTCATTTCAATCTTGAAAGTTGCTTCCTTCTTTGGTGTTATATCATCATTCTTCCTCATCTCATAGGTAGTAAGGATGCCATGTAGTACATCCAACTTTAGATGAGTACGATCATGAATTTATTCTACAATAAATACTTTAGGATCAAACTTGAAGGATAGTAACCTTAATACCTTTTGAATTATAATAAATTTTTCAAGGTTTTCTCCAATACCTCTGATGATGTTCATAATCTCATAAAATCTCTATAGAAAGGACACCATATAATTTTTTTAATTCATCTTGAGACTCTTGAATTGCCTTATATGAGTATGTAACTTATCAAACTTTACCTTTGAATCTCTTTCATAAATGATCTACATTTTATCCCATATCTCTTTAGTATATTTATAATGGGTTACCTTCATGAACATAGTCTTTTTAAGACCACAAGTGATGGCATTAATTGACTTATAATTGTTCTTAAATAGCTTCTTGTCGGTCTTACTAGATGAAGGAGTAATAAGAGCAACATAACCATCCATAACATATTTACATACATCAAACCTGATGGACATAATGTATGTCATCATCCTTGTACTCTAAAGAGCATAATTGGATCCATTTAACATCAATGCTTACTTAGTAGAGAAACCTCTTTGATGACTACCCATATTGTACCTTAGATCACATTTAAGCTATCAAGCCTTTACCAAAGAACCTGATCTGATACCAATTATTATAGGTACAATCATTAAGGGGGGTTAAATCAGTGAGCCCAAATATTTCAATCTCAATTATAATCCTTTAAAATTATTTAAATAATCAATATATATAAACTTAATAAAAAAACATTAACAAGAGAGCTCATTCATTCAATGCATACACAAGATCAAACACATAACACATAATTCCTATGGGAAACCCTCATGGGGAATAAAATTCACTCTCACAATTGTAACACATGGAATATTGTTATATAATAGCTTACAAACAAGAGACTTGTCAACTCTTTTAGACCATAAAACCTTGATCATATCCTCCTCACCAAAGGCATTTGTGAAACACCTGTTTCACAAAGAGAAACTACCCCCAAGGAAGATCAAGTCCTTAAGACCCTCCTTGAACACCTCCACCTTAGAAATGATGTCTTAAACACTTGATGATATATATCTCTTTATCTACCCATACACTAACTCTCTCTCTATCTCATACAGGGCTCTCACATAGGCATGCCAAAATCTCTCTCATTCTTAACTCAAATTATCTTCATAAGCACACTTAGACCTATTCACATATCCTAAAACTAAAATATCTATTTTATGACATAAAAAATATTAACTATAGGTTATATACATAGTAATAAATCTGATCTACTCATCAACTCATCAACTGAACACTCTACCTCTCCTTCATTCCATAATTCTCACATGCACCTTGCACTAATCTACTTAATAAGTCTTCTCAAAAAGTCTAGAAACTAACACATTTGATTTCACTATATATATATATATATATATATATATATATATATATATATATATATATATATATATATATAAATCATGAATTAAAAATATCACAATATTTATTATTGTCCATAATACATGTCTTCACCCTTAAATCATCTAACATGGGTCACACTTAAGCACACCATACTATCAAATATGTCTAAGTCATTTTTAGGTCCTATGGAGACCCATTCACCTCTTTGACACTTCTACAAGAAAAATAAGAAAATAGTTCCACTTAAAAAAGTATTTTAAAATTACACATGATCTATAGGTCCTCCCTAAGTTCCAACAACCAACACAATACCATTATGCTTAAGCATAATTAGCTCAAACACTTTTATGCACACATAGTCACAAAAAACAAACACACAGTCAACTTATAAACCTTTGTTCATACTGGATATGATGTTTAAACCTTAATAATTCACATAGAGAATAATTATGGAGTATAAAACACTAAAAAATAGATAATTCATCATTAAACATCAAAAAATATTAGAATGAGCTTAATTATCCCTCTTTGGTTCCCTACAGAATAAACACAAACACATAGTCAACTTTGATCCTTTATAAATTTGACTATACACACTTTAAAAGATTTATATATATATATATATTTAAAAAATTTCCTTTTAGTCTTATACCACTTTTATTTTGACACCATGAGTAAATTCATCCTTGATCTAAAGATATGGTCCAAAAACCATAGACTAGTTTTCCCTTTGTTAAATTCAAATGTAAATGGTCATAGTTAAAAATATAGCAGTTAACCTTATCTCATGTAATACATAAAATTTGAATAAACATGATCCATATATTTCTATGGATTATTAAAGTCTTTATCTTATAATACTCACCATTCAATCTTGCTTAGAACCCCCATGATCATGACACATGGCACCCTCACATGTTTTCTGTTCACTTTAACTATTAATCATCAAGAACTTCTTCCTATCTCACTCAAAACACACCATTTGATATAAATATTATGATCACAAATGAACCATTGTATATTCATTTGTTCCTAATCTTTAAATTGAAAAAAATAGACTAAGTATGAGGACCATTGCAATCTGTCTGAGAATCCAACTTTGAACCTCAATAACTTTTACGTCACTCACATGATATTAAATTTAGACCATATGATATAATCATATAGGATAATATAAAAATGTGATAAAATTATCCTATAATCTCACATTTTAAAGATATAATGACATTAAAATTCTCACTCATATTGTTTTGCCACAGACCCAACTATGTCAAAAACTTGCTTGTGAGGCCAACTTTGCTCTTGCATAACTTTCATTGTGATTAGTCACATGATCTAAAATTTGATGAATAAGATCCTATAAAATAGTTAATTCTATACATATATCAATAATATCATGAAACATTCACACATGAGAGATATTATGTCAATAAATTGCTTACTCGGCTCTATTTAAACATAAAAAACACTCTCAAAATGCTTGGGAGCCCAAGTTTGCAGATAAAAATATTTTATTACACTAAATTTCATGACCTATTATTTTTCAAATAATAAATAGGTAAAAAATTACACAAACCAACATGATCAAATTCTATTGATACCTTCACACGTGTGAGATATGACATCATCAAAATGCCTACTTAGCTTTTTTAGCAACATGCAAATTTAACTAAGTATGGGAAAACACTATCAAAATGCCTGAGAGCCCAACTTTGTACTTGTATATATTTGAATTAACTTCATATCTTGATTTTAAAATTAACACATATTAACTAGGGACTAATTTTATCACAACCACATGACCAAATCCCCCTAACTCATCCACACATGGTAATTATGATGTCATCAAACTGCCTACTCATATTTTTTGCCACTTAACCAAAATGAATAGATGAACACAATGAAGAATCAGATGAATAACACTCATATACATAAGTTATCAAAGCATAAAACACTTCTTATGTGACCTCTTACACATGCTCAATACTTAAAACTCATCCCTAATCATATCTAAATAGTCAAAATTTCAAGATCAACCAAGCCAACTTCAAGCACACTAGGATAAGCACATTTCACACTTTATCATTGTTACTTAGGATATCAAAGCACTTCATCCACTCACTAGGAAGCCTTCATGACATCACTAACAACTCTACAACAAATGATATCTCCAAATGATCATCTTATTGTGAGGACACTTTTTGGTATTTCATCATTACATTTCTAAGGCTATGTAACATTTGAATAGAATATATGTTTGTTTTTGCATGTTACTTATGTATCTATTTGAAATCATGTGTGGTATTTGAATTCCATTTTATCATATATGATCTATAATATGTTATTGTAGTATATAAATTTAGTATATATAATGCATCTATATTTACTTTCCATAAATACAACATGTTTTTAATAAAACTATTTCTCCATGCTTGTGATGGCCTATGAACAAGGAATATGGTAATCTATTTAACTATACATTTTATTATTACTATGTATCCAGACTCTAACATACATATATCTAACAATAAATTGTAAAATCCATCTGAATTAGTGTCTTATATTATGATCCATAATACATAAATTTGTTTCAATGATGGAATTACAAGATCATATATTTTTTCACATGGCTCAGGAATAGTTGTTCTTTACATTGGAAACTTTGGAGAGTTTTATCTAAAATTCTTTTCTTTTGATTTTCTATAACCTCTTATATGATGATGTATTTTCAATTTGCAAATTTCAACCTCTAGAATGTCAGTATCACAAGTTATGTATTTGTATATGAAATGAATAACTATTGAATTTTGATCCTTTCCATATATTTGTGCATCTTTTGTCCAAACCAACCAATGAACATGAACATTTCTCCTTTGCTGAAATTTCGTCACACATAAATAGTCTATGATTTTTTTGGGAATTTTTTTTTATCACATAACAATTATCTCAATGAATTAATGTAATGATTATAATAATGTGTACATGTAACTAGATCAATTCTTAAGAGAAATGATTCATTATTTGATTTTCCAAGTTAATCAAGTTCATGGTTTTTGTTTATATAGTATTTTAAATGTAATTATTTCAATATAGACATCAAAGGATACCAAAAATGTTTGACACTTGAAAAAGTAAAAAGAAATGTTGGAAATCCTAGTTGGCATATCATGGTAAACACATTTTCTCAAGACCTTGAAAATAATCAAGTGATATACGTATTATTTTGAAATATATGTAACCAAAATTTGATTTAAGAAACTTTTCCACGTTTGGTTTATATTTGACATTTCTTGCCAATATTTTTCTTCCCTTCAATTTTCCATTTCTAATTCGAACCCACATGATCTTTACAACTTGAGATATGATTATTTTTATTGATTTGAAAAACAAGTTCATAAGGTGATATGCAAATTGATGATTAACATGTAATAGTTACCATTGCTCTATTTTTTGGTATGAAAATTTTGACATAACATACTCATCATGAGGATTTCCAAAGAAAAGTGTTGGATAATTCATCTCCTTTGAATCCTTATCTCTAAAAATTCCCAATGGCTGATTGTCTTTAGTTGGTGCTATTGAAATCATCTCATCTTCCATCACTATAAAATAAGTTTAGTCTACAAATCCATACAACAAAGTATCATTACAATATCTACCATGCATATTATAAGACATGTTCATTTCATTATCGTTATTACTTTTAGATCCATTGGAAAATCTATTGCTACTCACATTGTCCACATCATTAGTACTTATGAATGGTTTACAATAAATCTTGATTTGCACATTGTGAGCAATGTATAAATCTCTTTTGAATAATTATTGTAATGCTTAAATAATGACCTTTGAATGAAAAGTCCCATGTTGATATGCATTTTTATATTCTTATCACATTTTTAATGTTATAACAACCATTGTTTTTCATCTATAGATATGGGCAATGCATTTTCAATTTTATCAATGTCAGATGGGATATTGATAATTAGACATTTTGGTCAAATTCAAGGTTTAATATAGCCCATATCTCTTATCTGTGTGAATGTTATCCTCAATGTAATAAGTCTTTATTCAATATATATTATTAAAAGCTTATATTTCAAGAACTTATTATGTCTAATATGTGTAGGTGTTGCAAATCTAAGAAGCATTTTAATTTTTGATGATTGATTCCAATTTATATATATTTTCATTTTATAAATGACTTTATCATTTGTCACTAATTTTTACCATGTGTGATTTGAAGCTACATGAAAATGTATTATATTATGTTTAAAATGTATTTGTTTATAAATTTCATAAACATGAGTAAACATTCAACAATTTTTTACACCTAAATTTGGCCACCAATAACCTCCAATTAGACTTTTGGCCAATTTCCACCCAAAAATGCATAATTAGGCCTAAAAACACTAAATCACACTAAATGAGGTGAAACTAACATATTCAAGTCCCAATTTAAGCCAGGGTATCCCTAATTGGGGCAATGCAATTTGTGGGCTAGCTAACTTTGATTAGATCATTTTGAGTCAAAATGCCAAATTTGCACCTAAGTGCTCTGGATTGCTCTTTCCTATCAAACCTCTTGCACAAGACACGTTCATTTGTTATTTGTTTTTGGTAACATCCTAAGTGGGAATATGGTTTTAATTCATCTGACATCAACTTCTAATTCTAATCCAATCAAAATTTGGACCAATAATAGGGCATTCTAATCAATTTGAGTAATTTGTGCACAAAGTGCTTAAACATGCTTAAGAGATAATTAACCCAAATCAAGGCATAATTAATAATTACATGGAAACTTGATGAAAACTTGTTTTTATAAATGAATATTAAATATTTTCACCATCAGGTGACCTCATTTCTTGGGAAGACATCCCTAGGCCATAAATGCCACAAATATTAGGATTTATGCCCTCCATGCCTCTTAATTTCCCCTTCTTCCAATGCCATGATGAGAGTAATTAAAAAATTAATTCCAAAAATTGAATTAATCCTTAACCACACATCTAAATCTTAGGATGGATGGTTCAGGATGATTCTAGACATTCTCAAAAATCTATAAATAGAGAGGCCATAAACATCATTTTTAAGACTTGAGAATGCAAAGTTATAATGCACACATGGTTCCAAAAGCTTCAAGAAACTAGTGTTACCATACCAAATTGATTTCAATCCAAGCCAAGCCATAAGACAAAGGTTCCAAGGAGAGATGTAGGTAGCCAAGCCTCCATTTTTAAGGACTTCATGAGCACAAACCGAGCAAATCACTACTACAAAGGCATTTGGGCATCCAAGGAAGGTGAAGGAATTCTTGTGTTTTATTCCTTAATTTTTATTTGTGTTTGTCATTTTTTTTTAAATAAGCTCTCCCTAGTGTCTAGACCTAGAAATTTTATGATATTTGTGGTTCCTTCATTTTGTTTTCATTTTGGAATTAACACCATACTAACCATCCTCTCTTGAGTCAAATTCCTAGATCACACAATGGCACACCCGATGGGACTAGACACATCTCACACCTAAAGAAGATCATTTTGTAACTTTAAAATATTTATTTGGTCCTTTAAAACTCTTAAAAATTGATTTTCTAACTTTATTTTACCATTTTTGTTTGCCACAGTTTTACACAGTAATCGACATTGACAAGTAAGACTGACATCGGTTGCATAGATTAACCGACATCGATCAGCGAAACTAACATTGGTTAGATAATTGTTGAGATGGTCACATTGGTATAATCTATGTCAGTTAGATAATCAACATTTATTAGCCAAAGTAACCATTGTTAGTTGTATATAACCAACTTTTGTCAATATATTTTTCTTAAAACATAGACTCAAGAGCTCATTTTTCCAAAGTTCATTATTTCAAACTAAAAAAAGCTTCAAAGATAAAGGACATGATAACATTTTTATTATTGTACCAAGCTTGAAGTTTTATCAAAACATGTTTAGATCACCTTTTGCATGCTTAAAAATCAATTAGGAACTTTGTTTTTGTGTTTAATGAAAAAGTTAGATGCTTAAATGAATGTTTTCAAAGTTCACAATCTTAAGACCAAGGGGTCAAATGAACACCACCAAATCTTTCATTTGGGCTTAAAACTGAACACACTTGTCAATTTTTGTTTGAAATAGTTGTTTAATTAGATTTTTTTTGGAAAAAAGAGGAATGTTGCATATATGCTCTTCCATTTGTCCCCTTTAGGGAACCATTGGAATCAAAAGTATCATTCTTATTATAAGTAGCCTAGTCCAAGGATTAAAAAGAAATTCATCTAAATCACTCCCAAAAAGCTCATCAAAGTTTGGGTGACCTTGAAAATGACTCTAAAATCTTTCTACTTTCATGCTTTCTTTATATTTATGCAAACTTGGCTTGAGAGGGGGACTTCATTACCTCTCATGAGTTCTTTAAGGAAGCTTTGACATGGGGTTTTATCTCAAAGCATTGAATTCATTTAGATCCTTTAGAGTTACACATAGGACATAGTGGCACTTTGGACATCGCACTACATTGAGTGAACATCAAGATGTAGTGGTTGTAAAAAGGACTAGACATTTTTTCAATAAGCCAAGTGATATAGACCCAAAATCCATGATTTTTTTTTGCATTATTTGGCATGAAATTCCTTGTGTAATTTATTCCCCTAGATCATTCAAAAAAAAATTAGATCTTAGACAAATCCCCACTTGACATAGAAGTATTATCATTTGAGAGAAGGGGTGTGTAAAAACCCTACTATATAATGCACATTTACTTTTGGATGAACACTTAAAATCTTTGCAAATGACATATATTGATGGAATATAACAATACCAAGCAACCTTGTTAGTTTAGGATCTAAGAGTGATTAATCATTTAGTCTTGTTCTAGTTTAATATATTATTTTAAGTAAAAAATTAGTGTCAACAAACAATCCAAACCAAACACATAGTCCAAACTTTCCTTTGAACAAAGAGGCATTACGCTGCCCACGTGAGATCATCAATTTTCCTTGTTCAAAAGTTCATCAAAATACTAAGGGTCATATCATCTACTTTGGCACAATTATGCTGGCCAATTGAGTCTAAAAATTTACCAAATTTTTTTAATTCCTTCACTTATAAACTAAATTTGGAATTGCACCTTTACAAGTTCATAGGGTTGATTTGTTAAGTGGGTTCACCATTTGCACTAAACTTTAGGGAACTTCGGTTTAATTTAAAATTTGGGTTGAAGGCCATTTAAGACTCATAATCATTGTCATCACTTGATAGACTTAAGTTATTTT
Source organism: Torreya grandis (assembly GCA_037957365.1). NCBI lineage: Eukaryota > Viridiplantae > Streptophyta > Pinopsida > Cupressales > Taxaceae > Torreya > Torreya grandis. Next base: position 1,522,609 of record JARHVA010002872.1, read on the forward strand.
ATGCTAAACACTTATACTTTGAGTCTATACACTACAACATTTTGAGTCAAGAAAGGTAGTGTTATGTTGTCAAAATTGTGGAAAAATGTCTTTGCCTTAGAGAGTTTTTGAAAAAAAAATTGTCAATTTGTTTTGGTAGTATAGCATCATTATGCTGCCAAAAAAATTTCAAATATTGTTTCATAGACCCTCTCACATAGAGTTCCAATTTTTTTCTTACATTTTCAGACCAATCCGACTATACTTTTGTGATCCTTTTTCTAAAGCATAGTTATACCACTCACTTTTATCTAGCTTATTTGTCAAAAGAACCAAGTTTTATACCACTATTTATGAGAAAATAAAGTATTCGTAAAGTGTCTTTTGTTTCATTCCTTATACCTAGTTGATCAATTTCATGTCCAAGAATCAAATGCCTAGTGTTTGTTAGAAGTGTTTCAAATTCATTAGATTAAAACTTTTATGTATTTCAAAGTCTAGCTTTTGATGTTGTTTGGTTAAAAGTCCTATCACATGCCTTGTTTGAGCCTAGCTTTTGATTTCACATTTGGAAAAAAGACCTATCAACTTTTAAATTCTTAGATTAGATTGATTTGAAACACTTTGACCTTAGAGTTTGGCATTTTGATTTTTATTCCATTTACTTGCTTATCTTTGTGTGAAAAATGAAATGTTAGATAATTTATGCTAGCTTGTTTCCTCATAAATATTTGCATAAAATTTTTGATCCTTTTGACAAATCTAGACTAATTTGAAGCATCATTTATTTTATATTTTGTCCTTTCTATAGTTTGTATAAATATTTGACCTTTTATCACAAAGCATTGATTACAGATCCCAACATGTATTCCTACACTCATAGTGGACTCATGTAAAATCCAAGGATTAGTAATATAGATACGTAGGAAGAAATGGTGCAAGACCCCTATGTAGATAATATTTCTTATGAGATGGATTCTTATCCCTCTTATAATACTCAATCAGAGGCATAAAGTCAAGATATGTTGGCTAAGTATCTGGTTAGCACACCACCTTATTCAGAATAAGACTAAAAACAAACTATGCAATAATTAGCTACATTACCCATAGTGGATGAGGTAGTTCTTCAATAGTCATATTCTACTAATATGGATTCCACATATGATCCATTTTTGTTTGAGTGACATTTTTTAGAGAATAAATATGAGATTTTGGTTAGATCCATAAAATTAGGGGCCAATTTTCCAACATAATTTCCTCATGAAAATTTACCAAGTCTATTAAGAGTGCCCCACAATATCATTTATGATTAACAGGCTTCTTCTAGCAATCTGATGGTTTTAGTCCAAATAATGTATCAAGACTCTAATATATCTAATCAAGGTAAAAACATCATGGAAGATCACTTTAACCAAATACAGATAGCATATCAAACCTAATTGAATTTAGCAAGTGATTTCAATTAGATGAACATGGTAAGTAAGCCTCTTATTGACTTAGTTCCTTTAACAAGAGTGTTGATAGAGTTAACTAGATAAGAGAATATAAGTTTTGACCCATCTGTATAAACCACTTTTATAGATAACTTGATGTATATCCCTATTATTAAAAAAGTATCTTCAACTTCTACATTGAATAGTGAGCCAAATGTAGTGGATAATGTGTAACCAACATTCAATCCTAATAAAAGTGGTACTAATGAAAAAATAACTATCCAATAATGTGTGCATGTAGTTAATCCCATGAGTAGATCATCATACCATAGAATAGGGGTTTCTACACCCCAACCTCAACTAGCTGCTTCCTCAAGTGTACAACTTATGAGATTAGGCAATCAAATAATGGCTAATGTCACATCTCAATGATAGAATATGATGAATCCTCCTCCTTGACAAGTGGTGAGTAGTATTCTACAACAATAACCACAATCTCATGTATCAACACACTAGAGGAAAATAAATTACCACCTGAATTAGAGGTAATTAATGTTCCACCTCACCAGGTAATGATAAACATACCTCTTCAGTCATAGACTAATATGCCAATTCAAAACCAAGTAATGACTAGTCAACATGCAAATATCGGTTAGTGATAGATGATAAATCTACAACTTGCTTTCACTTCCTCATAAGGATTCATGCAACAAGGAGGTCCCCATGTTTCTCAAGTAGCTACTAGGAAACTATTGGTTCAAAATGTGCCATAAATTTAGAGACAAGTTCTTGGTCCATAAGTTCCTACTCAACAACAAGGTTCAATTAGTCAATAACAACAAGTACAATATAGTTATATCCTTCCATCCCAACCATAAAATATTTTTATTCAAACCTTTATCACCAAACCAAACTAGAATATCACATATCCAAATGTACAATTTAATGTACATCCTAATCCACATTGAACATTCTTGGTCCCTTCCCCAACTAAACCAATATACCCCAACATGTATCTCCATCATACCTTAGTCAAAGTGTCCCACTTGTGACCTCCCAACCATCTACCTAACCTAATATTCTTCCTCAAACCAATGTTCCTTCTAGTTTCCTATCTCAAGAATTACAATAGATAAAGGATGCAATTGTCACTATTCATGCTGAGAGGTAGACTAAAAAGTTCAAATTGGATGATGTGTGTTCCTATCCATTCAACATGGATTATTTTTAGATACCATTTCCTTTATGATAAGAACCACCCAAATTTGAAAAATATAAGGGGAGAGGTGACCCTAAGGCTCATTTGACCAAATTCTTTGTCGCATGTCAACCAGTGGGATATAGTGACATATACCTTTTGTGATTGTTTTCGAGGACCTTGGTTGGACAAGCCTTGGAGTGTTTTTTAATTTTTTCCAAGAATTTAGTAATGGACTTTGATGATCATTCTGATAAGTTTGTGCATCATTTTTCCTATAATCTCAAGCATGAGATTTCATTAGTGGACTTCGCATAAGCAAAGCAAAAATTTGGTGAGAGTTTTGCAAGTTATTTAAAATTATGGAGAGATCTTGTAAGCTATTTCACCCATAGTTTACTAGATAAATAATTAGCCATTGTGTTTACTAAAAATTTTCATAGTGAGATAGCTTACCATTTAGAACTACAATGTATAGATACGTTCAAAGAGATCATTAATAAAGGCTTGTTGATTATGCAAGTGCTCATCAATAAAGGATTCATCAATATTAATTCAACTAGTCAAAATTAAGGTACCAATCATGGAAATGGCCAACATCAACATCTTGTTTGAGTGCAAGCATCATAATCAGCATAGGCCAATAACTAAGATAGACTGAAGCAATTCAACCATAATAGGAATGTTGTGGGAAATGGAGTAACCAAATCCCATCATGTCCAAATGGTGAAAAAATCATCTACACCACCTTTTTAGATTACTCCTAATAAGAACAATCTCTAATCAATGCCATAAGCACAACAACCAAAACTTGCATAATAAATACAATAGCCTTTACCATTGCAAACCCCTCCTCCTAGGAGAACCATTCCTACACATCATGTCTTTAGTGACCTAGGAGAACCTATTAAATATATATTTCACAAGCTTGTTGCCACTAATATGATTAGCTAGCCTATACCAAAGATTATCTACAAGGCATTCCTTATCCTGATTGGTATTATGAAAACAAATTTTGTGACTATAATCGGGTCAATGGGCATAATCTATGAAGATGTCTCAAAATCAAGTATTTAATTGAGAATATGTTGGAAAATAGGGAAATAACATTGAATAATGATGCTTCCACTTCTAATCAAACTCTTTGGATTTATCAAAACCCCTTTCCCTAACATAACAATCAGTAGTAGCAAAATAATCAACAACAACAACAATGGCCAGTGCAAAAACAAAATCAATAGTATCAAAATCAAAGGCCAGACCAATAGAATCAATAAAATAAATAGTAAAACCCATAATAATAGAATAATGGATAAAACGAAGGTCAGAATGATAATAACCAATAAACCTACCATGTAGTTACACATGACTACAATAGGGTTATAGGTCATATTTTAGGGGGTATCATTAATACCATCTCCATTAATCCTAGACCAAGCACTAATCAGCCTAGACCATTACTAAAAAAAAATATTCAACCAAATTACATATATAATCCTTGTTTGACCTAGGAGTACATGCAGGCAAACCAAAAAACTAAGAATTCCCATTTTAGACCTTATATCGATAGCTCATTCTTGCCACATGACCACATGCAAGTGCATCGGTAACTAAGACTTATCCTATCTAGTCCCATACCATTTCCAACATCAGTTAGAAATAATGGTCTAATATTTAATCTTTATTGTGAAATCACAACTTAGAGGTCAAATATTAATATCCCAAGCCCACAACCATCTGCCACTTTACCTATCATCCAACCAACTATTTAGCCTCAAAATAAACCATTCACTATTGACCAAGATAAGAAGTTTGATATTGTGAAACAATTGTAAAAGAAATTGGCATAAATTTCTATTTTGGATTTTCTATGAATGTCAATAATCCATAAAAACATCTTGAATGATTTTTTAACCCAATCCACTATTTCTAGTGACATATCCGCTGATAAATTTCAAGCTTTGGTTAGACACCTAGCTCCAACCCAATAAGTCACATTCAACCAAATTGATCTATCTTTCCTTGGCCTGCTCTATAATAATCCATTATACATAGAAGTTTATATAAGATGGCATAAAGTGAAACATGTCCTTATAGATAATGGATTTGGCCTCAATATATTGTCTCTAAAGTACATCAAGCTTTTTGGGTACATAATGGTAGATCTTTAGCTAGAAAAAATAACCATCAAAGCCTATGATAATCAGGAAATAGAATCACAAGGCACCATTAGTTTGCTAATTATGATTGGGCCTTTAACCCATGATACAATTTTCCATGTGCTTGATCTTGAGTTATTGTACAATATACATCTAGGTAGGCCTTGGTTATATGATATTCATTTAGTCCCATCAATGTTGCACCAATGTATCAAGTTTTCCCACTCAGGGATGAAAGTGAATATTCTAGGAGATTTACACCCATAAAAACACTGTAAGCATCTTGAGGCTAAACTTGAAAGCTATAATTATCAATATGACATGAATCCAAGTTCCAAGTAGGATAAAGGAAAGGATATAATTATTTATCCTTCACCAGATAATTGCATAGATCCTAATATCTTGGATTCCATTTCCCACATACTGCCTCCTGAAGCTTCCAATCATTTCACCATTTTAGATAATGGACCAGGAGAGTATGTGACCCATGATAAATTTCATATTTCCAATCTTCCTAAAAATCCAAAAACTATTGGGTGACCTAAAGTCACCCCACATATTCATTAGAAATAAAAGAAAAAAGATAAAGGACCTGTCACATTTATACCAGCATCTGGCCTAGAGCCTAAACCTCTTGAAGGGGATGAATCATGGTTATACAATGACAACCAAGTTGATTGTTATAAAAGTATAAAGTATCCTATTCCTAATAGGATCATGGAGCATCACAATTATGAAGGGAGAGGCCTCAAATTGAATTAATAAGGAACCATCGAGCCAATTTATATGACTAAGTATGAAAGACCTTATGGACTTGGATTTAAACTACCTAGGGGTGACCCCACATATCTTATTCAAACTCCATCACCAGTGACTAGTGATGATGATGTTGATAGTGAAGTAAAGTCCTATCATACCCTCACCTTTTATAACCTTGTTGAAAATAACTTGTTTGATAACAATGTCATTTGTACCCTTACCCTGGCTATTCATCATAACCCATTACCATTATATTATCCCCAAATGATAGATTGGGACCAACAAGAATATAATATACGAATTGATGAGTTCCAAAATGATGAGGCATTATGTGACTTCTTAGGCCTTAAAGACAATGTTTAGTTGGAATATCAAAAATTAGGATTCTTAATCACATTGGATCTTGCAACCTATTTTGGAGAGTGAGTGAACACCCTTAGCCAAAAACATATAAGTAAAACATTGAGGTCCCAAAGTAAAAACCTCTTTGAGGCACTTTCTAACTAGGGAAAAAGTAAAGATAAAGTCCAATCTAGTGGTGAGAACCTATTTTAGGTGCTATTAGATGGGGGTGTTCATTGTTATTCAAATTTAGACTAGGATACCACCAACTATGAACTTACATGTGGATCCAAGTTTAGCTTTGATCAATAAAAATTATTTGATTAAATTATTTAAGAATTTATTACTATTTTTGTCACATGGCCAGATCTCCCATTAGGCAACTCAGATTCATCATGCCTAGGAGAAGTTGAAGAGCAAGTCCTAGTAGAGGACCCTATCATAATCCAATATTTCAAGTCATTGCCTACTATCCTAGAAGATAGTTCGACCCTTCTTGTCAAAGATACAATAGAGGTAAATATCAAGACTCCATCAGACTTGAAATAGATAAAATTAAGTGCATCCCTCATTAAGGAGTAAAATGACATCTGTACAACTCTGTTGAGAGAATTTATAGATATCTTTGTATGGGCCTATTCTAACATGCTAAGTTTAGATCTTGCCTTAGTTCTACACCACCTTGTGGTTAATCTTTATGCTAAATTAGTAAAATAAAATCTACATAAGATGCATCCTTGCATTATTTTATTGGTAAATAAAGATTTGGAAAAACTCTTAGAAGCAAGATGTATTTGATCCATTGACTACTCAGAATGGATCTCTAATGTGCTACCTGTTAGTAAAAAATCTTGAAAGGATCAAAATTTGTTTTGATTTTCAAGACATCAACAAAGCTTATCCTAAAGATGATTTTTGCTTACCTAATATAAACATGATCATTGACTCCATGGCTAGTTATAAAAGGATTTCACTCATGGAGGGCTTTTCAGGATACAACCAGATCAAAATAGCACCTAAATACCAACATAAAATAGTGTTCATCACTCCATGGGGAACATTTTGTTATCAGGTAATTCCATTTGGCCTTAATAATGGTGTATCTACAAATCAAATGGCCATGACTATCATATTCCATGATATGTTGATATTATTGAAGACTATGTCAATGACATATTATGCAAATCCAAAACTAGGGCTGAGCACCTAGTAGTGCTACATAGGATATTTGAAAGATTATGAGAGTACAAAGTCAAACTAAATTCAAATAAATGTTTGTTCAATGTAACTTTAGGTAAATTACTTTGATTTATTGTGTCTCATAGAGGTATTGAAGTTGATCTGACTAAAGTTTATTCTATAATTGGGATGATGCCACCAACTAATTTAAAGCAACTTCCTAGTTTGTAGGGTAATATCCAATCAATTCAATGCTTCATCTCTTAGTTAGCAGACAAGTATCATCCATTTACACACCTTTTTAAAAAGGGAGTTGAATTTCATTGGGATTATCATTGCTAAATAGCTTTTCAACAATTGAAAGACTATCTTGTTAATCTAACTATTTTATTACCTCCTATGCTAGGAAAGCCATTCTTGTTATACCTATCAACTAATGACCATGCTCTAGGGGCACTCTTGTCTCAATATGATGGAAATGGAAAGGAACACAACATATACTACCTAAGCCATACCTTGGTTACATATGGGCATACCTTTGCACCTATTAAAAACTATGGCATTACATGTTGAATAATAAGACCATGGTCATTTCAAAAGTAGATCCACTCAATTATCTACCATCTAAAATAGCTTTACAAGGTAGAATAGCTAAATGGATCATGCTTTTTAGTGAGTTTAAAATAGAGTATGTCAATCAGAAGGAAATCAAGGGACAAGTTCTTACAGATTAACTTGATGAAGTACCTCTCACATACACACAACCATTCATATTTAAATTTACTAATGGATCCATAATGATCATCATTGACACACCCCTTGAGGAGCATCCCTATAATCTATATTTTGATGGTTCAGTCACTACACATAGATCAAGGGTAGGCCTATTGTTTATTACACCATAGGGGGATCTAATCCCTAAATCATTTAGAATCAACTTTCCTTATATAAATAACATAGCTGAGTATGAATCACTTATTGTAAGACTTTGACAAGTAGTGCATTGGAATATATCTCATCTCCAAGTTTATGGTGATTTTTAGCTAATCATCAATCAGGTCATAGATCATTTTCAGACCAAAGATGATAATCTAGTTCCATATAAAGCCATAGTCAACACTCTCAAACAAAAAATTATCAACATTTAGTTTGAGCACATACCAAGGGATAGTAACAAAATAATAGATGCCATAGATGCTATTGGCTCTCTAATTCAAAAAATAGATAAATCTAGAGAGTATCAATTCCTCATCAAAAAAAATTCAGCACCAGATCATGAGCCTTTAATATTGTCATGATTTGTGATATTGTTGGTCCTAATTATATTTGGTACTTAGACCTTTACAACTACCTGCATGACCAAGTTTTATCACCTAACGTATCTCAAAAACAAACTAAAGCCTTTTTTCATCATTCCACTTATTATACTCTACTTGGATCTACCCTTTACCATCATAGTTTTGATAGAACTTTGCTTCATTGTTTAACTTTGGTAGAGTCTACACTAGTGTTAAGAGAAGTTTGCAAAGGAGTATGTGGAACCCATTCTAGCTAGGCAGTCCTATCCAAAAATCTTTTGAATAGTGGTTACTATTGGCCCATAATAGATGTAATTATCACTACATATGTAAAAAAGTGTGACAAATGTCAATGACATGCTAATTATACCCCAACAAAAACTTTGAAATTGATGTTGACACCATGGTCATTTTATACATGGGGACTTGACCTCATTAGGAAGATCAACCTCAATTCATCTAATGACCATAAACATATCCTTATCACTACTGAATATTTCACTAAGTGGTTTGAATCTATACCCCTCACTTACATGACTAGAAATCAAATTTTTAAATTCATCTTCAACCATCTCATTTGTCACTATGGTATCCCCTCTAACACATTATATCTGATAATAGAAGATCATTAAAAAAAAGGATGTCAATCAATTTTATACTAAATATAACATCACATAATATTTTTCTATAGCATATTACCCTCAAGTCAATGGCCAGGCCAAGGCATTCAAAAAAACCATTATCAATATCCTAGAAAAGATTGTCAACGATGTCGGTTGTGATTGGCACCTCCAAATATTCCATACCCTTTGGGCATACCATACCAATCATTATAGCCCCACAAGAGCCAATCCATACTCATTTTTTTATGGTTCTAAAGCCATCCTTTCCATTGAGATTAAATTTCATTTACTATGCATCTCTTTCAAGCATGTCCTAGATGATCATGACTATCAAGTAGCTTTCTGCAAAACCTAGACCTACTTCATCAGAAATACACAACCACACTCAACAATCTTCAAGCATATTAAAACTAATTCCAAGGCCAGTATAATTGGTGTGTTAATCATAAAAAATTTGAAATTGGTGATCTTGTTCTTAAACAAAACCAAAAGAATACCATGGATGAGAAGAAGCATAAAGGAAAATTCAAACCAAATAGGATAGGGCATTTCATCATTACTATAGATTATGGATCAAGAGCATATAGGCTTACCACAATAGATCGAGATGAATTTTATGAGCTAATGAATATTATTCATCTCAAGTGGTACTATGCTTGAGTGCTAAGGTGTATTGTCTATAAGGACCATTTTAGTTATGCCATTTTATCACTATTCTTCTTTCTAAAAATACCATCCTTATTTGTCCTCTTCACCGTATCCACTTTCTATTTCTAACCTATTAGCTCAGTGTGTTCTAAAGCCTATCCCATTTGACCTTGGTTTTTTTCCATTCATTATGCATTTTCAACATCAAGGTATCTAATCAATTTCATTAGATGGTTCCAGTACTTCAGATAGAGATCATATTTTGGGATAGTATGACAAAAGTTTTGGTAGTTGCATCCTTCGTTTGTTATTCCTTTCTTACCATTGATCTTGCTACTAATTATAACCTCCTTTAGGTAAATTATTACCCTTGATCTATGTTTTTATGTTCTAGTTATAACCACCTATGGGAAAACTAGGGGCAATATTAACCCTTGATGTACCAACTTACCACTTCTTATGTTGTACTATGCATTTTTACCAACTATGCCTATTTTGTTTGAATTGACTGCTACACTAGTCAAATTATTTTGTTTTAAGGGCAAAACTATAGTGAATTGAGGTCATAATCTAGGACTATGTAGGTAGTGCTCAATACTTCTTGGGGTTAACTCAGTCACCCTTTTCTCCACACCTCACCATTTTGTGAGCAACCTAAGACATGCTCTCACCATTTTGTGAGCAACCTTATTTTAAACACTCTCACCATTTTATGATCAACCTAAGCCATGCTCTCACCATTTAAAGAGTAGCCTAAGCCACACTCTCACTATTTTATGAGCAATCTTTGTTTAAATAATCTAGCTATTTTGCAAGCTTGAACCATTCAGTGTCTCATCATTCTCAATCAACTTGAGACACCCCAAAACACTTCCAAAAACATTTATAAAATCATTAGAAAAGAAAAAAAATTGACCACTTCTTTGCTTTAAATATTTTGGAAACCCTTACTAAGTTACAAGAAAATCACTTATAATTTAGTTTCCCCATCCTTTTTGGCCTTTTTCTCTCATGCACTTACCATTTTGTAGGACCATTCCTTTTCTTCTCTCACATCCATTATATTTATTTTCATCAATTATCATATTCTTCTCATTCCCTGAGAGAACTACATTTAGCTTAAAGTTTTTTATTGGATATTACATCCATACAACTATGTAGGTAGTGTCCACTTGCCTTGTGCATATGGAAATATCTCGACCACCCCTTCCTTTTCTTCTATTCCCCCATTTTGTTCATTTGTTAAGTTTCACCTATTTTCTAGGGGCAATGTTCATAGGGTTTCTATAATGTTGTTTGTTTGTTTGTTTCTACTTATTTTATTTTTTATTTACCTATTTATTTGCTTTTAACATTGTTGCCTTGATTTAGTTTATGTGTGTTCATTGGGTGATTCTTTACCCACACTTATACTTGAATCCATCCATATTCATATGTTTACATTGTCATCATGGTTTTTATCATTGGTGCATTATTTTCTATTGAGTTTCAGATTATGGGAGTCAATCCTTATGCATATTTCAACCAAGTCCTCATGATGTTATACCATGATGCCTATCAAAATGTGCTATAATAAACCTTAGCTTCAATAAGTCTATTAAGTAGTGGTAGCATCTATTCAACACCGACATCCCTATTCCATCCCAATCATATCCCAAATAGAGTAATTAAACATGAAATAATTTCAACATTTATTAGTTTAGATGAGCATCTCCCTACTAGTAGGTTGTTCTAATTTATCATTACCCTTTTTGTTAAGTTATCATCATCTTTGGCTAAGTTTATCATATTTTTGATAATCAAGGTCCAATGATTATAACTATCTATAGGCAAATCATTACACACCATCCCACTTGCATTTCTCAATGATTATAACTACCTTTGAGCAAATCATTATGTTGTCACCACTTAACTTTTTCTACCCATATAGGGTCATGTTATTATCTTGTTTATCTATCCTAACTAGGGTAGCTCCATCTTCTCATTTATTATAACCGCCTTTGGGTAAATCATTCTATTAGCACACCACATTGCCACTATCAGGGTATAATGTTTATAACTATCTTTGGGTAAACCATTGTGCACCATCCCACTTACATTCTCAATGATTTTGACTAATTTTTTAGTATCATTGTGTTTTCACCCCATCATATTTCATTTCTTTGGTCCCCTCATTTCACTTCTTATCGAGGGATCATTTATCAACCTACTTGTGCCAACCATTCTCTTAAGGGGCCATCATATAGTTAGTTTATCATCATTATAGTTGTATGCATACAAAACCTTTTCATTTTTTCATAAGATGTTACTATTATTATATCTAGAAATGCATAACCAAATAGGGGAAAACTATAGACACCTAAATCTGGCCACCAATAACCTCTAATTAGGCTTTTGGCCAATTTTCACCCAACATACACAATTTGGCCTAAAAACACTAAAGCATACTAAATGAGGTGAAACTAACATATTCAAGTGCTGATTTTAGCCAGGGTATCCCTAAATGGGGAAATTCAATTTATGGGCCAGCTAACTTTGATCAGCTCATTTCAAGTCAAAATGCCAAATTTGTAACTAGGTGCTCTAGATTGCTCTTTCCTATCAAACCTCTTACACAAGACATCTGCCTTTATTATTTATTTTTGGTAAAATCCTAAATAGGAATCTGGTTCTAATGCATCTAACATTTCCTTCCAATTTCAATCTAGTCAAATTTTGGACTAATAATAGGGCATTCTGATCAATTTGAGTAATTTGTGCACAAAGTGCTTAAACATGCTTAAGATCTAATTAACCCAAATCAAGGCCCAATTAATAATTCCATGGAAACTTGTTGAAACCTTATTTTTATAAATGAATATTGAATATCTGCATCATCATGTGACCTCATTTCTTATGAAGACATCCCTAGGCCATAAATGCCACAAATATCAGGATTCATGCCCTCCATGCCTCATCAATGCCTTCCATGATGCTCTGTATGCCTCTTAATTACTCCTTCTTCCAATTTCATGATGAGGATAATTACAAACTTAATTTCAAAAATTGAATTAATCCTCAACCACACATCCCAATCTCAAGATGGATGGTTTAGGTTGATTCTAGACATTCTAAAAAATCTATAAATAGAGAGGCCATGAACATCATTTCTAAGACTTGAGAATGCAAAGTTATAATGCAAAAATGGTTCCAAAAGCTTCAATAAACTAGTGTTACCATGCCAAATTGATTTCAATCCAAGCCAAGCCATAAGCCAAAGGTTTGAAGGAGAGATGGAGGTAGCCAAGCTTCTATTGCCAAGGACTTCATGAGCACAAACCGAGAAAACCACCACTATAAAGGCATTTGGAGCATCTAAGGAAGGTTAATGAATTCTTGTGTTTTATTCCTTACTTTTTAGTTGTGTTTATCATTTTTTTTTGTTAACTAAGCTCTCGCTAGTGTCTAAGCCTAGATATATTATGCTATTAGTGTGTTTCTTTAATTTTGTTTTCATTTTGGAACTAACACCATACTAACCATCCTCTCTTGAGTCAGATTCCTAGATCACACTTTGTATTCCTTTTATAGAGAACTATTAACAGTTTCCTTGGCCAAACAATTTTTACATGTAATTTTCAATGTTCAAAGCAAGGATTAATTTTTTTTTAGGTCCTTTTGTCTATAAAATTAGTAAAACATTCAATATTCTCATTACCTTATTTTTTCATTATCAAAGGATCATTATTTACATGTTCTATATTAGTTTCAAAATAAATTCTATTGTATGTTGCATGTGATTGAGATCAATCATTATATATTTTGAAATTTTTTTCAATTGTTAAAGACCATAGCCAAATAATCATGCCTAGTACGTATGAAAGCCATTAGATAGGAAACTCATTTCCTTCTACCCCACTGTCATCATAGATTGAACCCAATTTAATAATATATGCTTGTTAGTTTACAATACTAGACATGTTTTTACAAAAATCAAATGTTATATTTGTTTCTAAATAAGCATGTGCTTTTTCATTTCTAAGAACATAGACATTATAAAAAGATTGAGCTACATAGCATCACAAAGACTATATGTCAAAAAAACCATATGTTAAATGGAAAAGAACATTGAATATGCTATCAATAGAACTAGATGTTCCTTCCAACATTTTTCTTAGTCCATGTGCTTCCATGTTTAGAGCATTTTATTTAAAATATGTATAAAGCATAGTATATGTTGTATACGAAGTGATTTATTTTGATAGGAATCGATAATTTATAATTTTTAAATAGTAAAATGGTTCATAATGTCCACACATCAGATTCTAATCATGAAAAATAATGTAATACAAAGCTAATCACAAGTTATCATTAAAGTGCAATTATTGTTTTTAATTGTCAAAGAACAAACACATATTGAAATATTTATTTACATAGAAAGCCAACATATGCAAAAATTGTCACCCCATAGCCCATTTTCACCATTTTATATGCATGAATTGGCTAAAATTTGTATCCAAGCAAAGGATGTTGGTATTTGATTATGCTATGGAATCTATATATCTCTTTGGGATCAAAGTATAGTTATAAATATATAAGTACATCATTGTCATTTATTTCCAAGGAAATTAGAAAATGCTTTATAATACTGACACATAATTCACCTAATGTATATAAAAAGTGTAGTAGCATTTTAAATGCATTAAATAAGTAATCACCAACATTATGTATGAAAAGGCAGATTCTAAAAATATAAGTTTTATGTCAAACAACATCTATTACATGTTAACTAACCCATGCTAATGGAATGTAACTCTTAACATAAATAAATTTACCACCAACAAAATTATTTGTTTTTTTTAATGCAATGTGTATTGCAATGTCCATGACCATCGACAGGTTTAATGTTTATAATCTTTTCATGCATAATTTTTAATGTTTTTAGCAATGATTGGTTTTTTTTACCAATGTGTTTGTAGATTCAATAAAATACTTAAATTTTTATTCTCTTTTGTCTTGCAATAGTAATGGTTCATAGTGTATATGTCATGTCTCTATTTCAAAAATAAATGTTATATACATCTTTTAGTTTAGAACAATGATTATAGATTTTGACAATTTGTTGACTTATCAAAGACCATAATTAAACTGTTACCTTGAAAAATATGAAATCCATTAAACAAAAAACTCATTTCCTTCTATGCCACCATCACTATATAATTAACCTAGTTTAATAATTTATTCTTGTCAATTTATAATAGCTAGTAAGTTTTTGACAATGTTATCTATTAAATTGGTTTTCAAATAATCATATGATGTCACATCTCTAGAAAGAAATCAATTACAAAAACACTAAGCTATATAGAGACGTAAAGACCTTATGTCAAAATGTATTTTCATTAAATTATAGAAATAATTAAAAATAGAATTGCCACAACATGGAATTTCTACTTGTAGACACCTAAAACTAGCCGTTGATAACATCCAATCAAGGTTTTGACCAATTTCAACCCAAAATGCACAATTTGGCCAAAAACAATAAAACATGTTAAATGATGTGAAATTGACATATTAAAGTGTTGATTTTGGCTAGGGTATTCCTAAATGGGGCAATGCAATTTGTGGGCTAGCTAACTTTGATCAGATCATTTCAAGTCAAAATGCCAATTTTGTACCTAGGTGCTCTGGATTATTATTTCTTATCAAATATATTGCACATGGCATGTGCCTTTGTTATTTGTTATTGGTAACATCCTCAATGGGAATATGCATCCAATGCATTTGATGTGGACTTCCAATTCAAATCTAGTTAAATTTAGGACCATAACAAGGCATTCTAATTAATTTGAGTAATTTATGCACAAAGTGCTTAATCATGCTTAAGAGCTAATTAACCCAAATAAATGCATAATTAATAATTCCATTTAAACTTGTTGAGCACTTATTTTTAGAAATGAATATTGAATATCTGCATCATCAAGTGACCTCATTTCTGGGGAAGACATCCCTAGAATATAAATGCCATAAATATCAAGATTCATGCCTCCCATGCCTTATCAATGCCTTCCATGATGCCCTACATGCCTCTTAATTACCCCTTGTTCCAATTCCATGATGAGGATAATTACAAACTTAATTCCAAAAATTGAATTAATCCTCAACCACACATCTCAATCTTGAGATGTATGGTTGAGGTTGATTATGATCAAAACCAAAAATCTATAAATAGGAGGCCTCACAACATAATTTCTAAGCTTAATTAGTGAAAAGTTATAATGTAGGATTGGTTCCAAAAGGTTCATTAAACTAGTGTTATAATTCTAAATTAATGCCAATCTAAGCCAAGCCACAAGCCAAAGGTGCCAAGGAGAAGAGGAGATAGACAAGCCTCCTTTTATGAAGACTTCATGAGCACAATCTAAGCAATCCACTACTATAAAGGCATTTGGAGCATCCAAGGAAGGTGAAGGAATTATTTTGTTTTCATTCCTTTATTTATATTTGTTCTTATCATTTGTGTTTGTTAACTAAGCTCTCCCTAGTGTCTAGGCCTAGAGATGTTATGCTATTAGTTTGTTTATTTCACTTTGTTTTCATTTTGGAACTAGAACCATACTAACCATCCTCTCTTGAGTCAAATTCCTAGATCACATAATGAAAATAAAGTCAAAGAGTACTATGATTTGATATTTCACTTATTCTAACAAATAATAGAGTAAACTATTCTAATAAAAAGAAAAGTAAACTAATCTAGTGCACACCAAAACTTGTGGCATAAAGTGGGGGTTAAAACAAAACAAATAAACAACTAAACTAAACATGCATACAAGACATATACTCACATCAATGTCTATAGAGTCTTAATGTCTGGAGGAGAAGAATACATACTGCATTATCTAACTACTCTTATAAAGGAGAAATAAAGATAGGAATACTTACTTTTGAAGATGAATCTGTTGAGCCTCAATCTCTCCCTTGGCTAAGGTGCTTCACAAGAGATTGTTCTGGTTTGTAAGAATAACAAATATAAATCATCTCTAGGCTACACAATCTACCTAAGCAAGAGATTGTTCTGGTTTGTAAGAATAACAAATATAAATCATCTCTAGGCTACACAATCTACCTAAGCATCTAAAATACTTCTCCAGAAGACAATATCAGAGCTCCAAATAAAGTATTGAACACTAAAGCTTTATTCCTCAAGTAGAATGGTTAATAAGCAGATGTTCATTCACACTTCTCTTAATTCAACTCTCTCTTATTAATAATGACAAAATGAACTTTTATATATAGGAAGATATTACCTAAAAACTTTCATATATGTTAGTTGTACTAGGTTGACTAGGTCGACCTAGAATATTTTTAGTCTATCTCACTAGGTCTATGTTAGGTTGGTTGAGATGCTAACAAACCAAAAGAGCTAAAGTGTCCCCAAAACACACTAGGTCAACTAGGTTAACCTAGTTTACTAAATATATCAAAAGGGTAACAAGGCATAAAATGAATGAATAAAGCATGACAATGACTAGAATGGATAGTAAAGAGAATAATAAGCCTAGGGTTCATGGTTTTAGTAAGCAAGAGTGTAGATCATAAGTAGAAAAAGGAAAAATAATATTACGAAGAACCAATGGTCTACCCACCCCTTTCCCAATGCACCCCATAAGGTATGCACTCAAAGATATTAAGACTCAATAGGTCCTTTCAAGATACAAAGTATTAGTACTCAATAAAAGTTTGAAAATGTTATGTGTATACATCTTCCACCTACCCATGTGGAGCCAACGAACCAACCTCTTCTACTTGCCCATTGGGAACCAACCAATCAACCTCTTCCACCTACCCACATGGAACCAACCAACAAAACTCTTCCACTTATCCATGTGGAGCCAACCCATCAACCTCTTCCAATTACCCATGTGGAACCAACCAATCAACTTCTTATACCTTCCCATGTGGAACCAACCAATCAACCTTTTATACTTACCCATGTAGAACCAACCAATCAACCTTTTCTGCTTACCCATGTGGAACCTACCTTTTCCACTCACCCATGTGGAACCAACCAACCTACCTCTTCCACTTACCAATTTTGTGGAACTTATTATCAACCTTACCTTACCAACCATAAAACCAACCTTAGTAACCATTAACTCTACCTTAACAACCATTAACCCTACCTCACCTACCATTAACCTAACTTTACCTATCATCAACCCAACCTTACCCACCATCAACTCAACCTTACCAACTATCAACCCAAACCCAAACCAACCCATCAAATCAAATAAACCTTTCCAACCTACCCTTACCTCAACTAAGCTCCCTCATTAGGATAATTAGACATTCTTGACTAACCTACCTTTATTTTGGGATAGTGTCGTCAAACCTACCCTAACCTACCAAAATCAGATTCAACTACATTTTCTTAACCTTGGTACAATAGAAGAAATCCCACCTAAACCACCACTTACAAAATTGACCTACTAACCACTAAAAACTAACAACTAAAAAACCCTTTTATGAGGTGGATTAAGTCATCTTCACCCCTCCTAAACCCTTTTATTAACCAACAACTCACCTTGGGATCATTTTCCCATCTTTGGCCATCCATGGAAAGAGAAAACTAGGGAAATTTTCTCTTCATAAGGATTTGACCATTTATCAACCCAAAACATACCTTAATAATTAACAAAATAAACCCTTGGCATTTTTGCCTCAACCTATTAACCAACCAACCTTAAACTATTAGAGATTACCTTTCTCCTTCACCAAACCATACTTATTAGAGAATCACATTCTCTCCCTACCTGGTGGATTCACCTTCTCCACCAACCTACCTAACCTTTAGAGATTACCCTTCTCCACTTTACCAACCATTTGTGCTTTATCAAGATCACATCCTACCTTGGATAATTGAGAACTCACCAACCAACCACCTTACCTTAACCATGAAACCATTAGAGATTACCCTTTTCCATCAACCAACTAACTAACCAAATTACTTTAACCTTAGTCATTTTAGTCCACCTTTTTCACATTTTGTTTTTATCATCAACCATTTGAGAGTCACCTTCTCCCCCAACCCTTAGAGATTACCCTCCTCCACTAACCTATTTTGGAGTGACCTTCTTTCCCAGATTTTGGAGAGTACCTTATCCATCAACCCAACCTAAATAAAATGGCATACCAAATTAGGGAAACCCATTTTGACACCACCAAACCTATTTAGGGGTCACCTTCTTCCCCAACCATTGGAGATTACCCTTCTCCACAACCTAATGAACCATTAGAGATTATTATTCTCCCCCAAACTATTACCTAACCAACATTAACTTTTTATCAATCCAAATCTTTTCCACATCTAATCAAGTATTAGAAAGTAACTAGGAGAAATCTAATCTCTTGATTAACATCAACCATTTATGCAAGCATGGATCTGGGGCATATTAGAACCTCAACCTCCTCAACTACTTTTACATTTTTTGTGCCTATTCTTTGGTTAAACTAAGTTCATTATCATCTTGTGTCTAATTTAATATCATCCCTTATTCTCAATCACCTTCATGAACTTATCTTTAAGGACAACTAATTAAAAATAGGATAATATGATTATCCATCATAACTTAGCCTAATCCTAAGCATAGATACCATAGATCTAACCATGACATGATCCTCATAATACTTTCCAACCTTTTTAAAATGGATTCCCATGGTCATTGTCATGTGAACCACCTCTTTTACCGATCATCAACCTCCTTATACTATGGATTTTCCTCCATAAAGGAAAACCTTAGGCCTATAAAGATAGTCCATGTCTAAGCCAACATATAAAAAAATGGGATATCAAACTATCACTTGGGTCATCATCTATAGCATGCAAACTACTCCCTTGAAGGACAAGTACCCTAAAATAATCAAAATTTATTGAACTTAAGGTAGACTACTCCATTGAAGGACAATTATTAAACATGAACAAATCTAAACATAGACCATTGCCTTAAAGGATCATTAAGTCAACTTTATCAAAAGCAATCAACTAGCTTCAAAAATATATTAAACTAATAAATAATAGAATTTATATCAAAATTAAACACCATTCAACCCAAATAAATCTACAATCAACTTTCATAATAACATCAATAGACTTCCTACATCAATCAGTCTATACCTATCATAAAACATGGACTTGTCTATCATGGTTCCTAAGTCACCTATAAAAGAGGCAAGCCATCCACACAATAAGGTTACCCTACCTATCACCCAATACCTATAATCCATTACCTATCATCCATCTCCCCTTTTATCCTCTATAAATCAAGGGATTTTAGAGCTTACTTGACACCATGTGATTAAATTACCCTTATTTAACCATTGAACTAACAATCAAATACAAATCATGATAGGAGTTTATGTTCATAAGCCCACCCATCTTACCATAATGGTCTTTTTCAATCAAAATATTTATCCTCCTATTTATACTTGTATGACCACTTATAATAATGTGTCTTCCCCCTTTTGAGTCATTGAAACCAACCCATCAAACTAACCGATCAGTGAACCTATTTGGGAGTCACCTTCACCCTTTTGGATTTACCTTCTCCACCAACCAATTAACCTAACCATGACCCATTAGAGAACACCTTCTCCACCAAAAAATAAAACCTTTGAAATAACCTTCTCCACCAAATCAAACCCAACCTTTTGAAGATTACCCTTCTCCTACCAAACCTAAACCAAGTGGTACAAAAAATTGGGGAAACCCATTTGAACACCACTAACCTAATTTTGGAGAGCCCTTATTCTCTGCAAACCAACCATAAACCATTAGAGAACACCCTCTCGAACTAACTAACCAACCACTCGACCATGTCTACCTCAATATTGGCCATTTTTGACCTAAATTATTTACATATTTTGTGATGACATTACCTTGGTCTTTTTATCACACCAATTACCTTACCATGTTTAAAATTAGACCATTTACATTTTTTACAAGAGCACTTCCTACCCCAGATACCCATGAAAACACTAACCTTGCCTAAGAGACTTGAGATTATAAGTTTTCCTAGCTACCATACCTAATTGCAATCACATGGTCTACTTGTCACTTGTCCTTTTAGAATTTACCTTATTTTTACCAACTATGGAAACTTACTCTATGCACGATCCCAACAATCACACTAAGTCACATTTTATGCACATGTTTACACCTTAATGCCCAACCTCACCTACCACCCTTATCACCCACCTTCTCATCCACTTAACCAATCATCAAACCCATACCTGAGTATACATCACTTCATTGATTTTTAGTTTGAGGGGGAACACTTCCTCCCATGCTTGGGGTAACCAAACATTTGAAATCTAATTTGTTTTTATTTTATAGCTTACTGATACAAACTACATTACAAAAAGGGGGGAAATGTAGACACTAAAAAATTACACACTATGGTTTTAGATTTTGAATCACCCCTAGGGATCATCTACACCCATTTTGATTGAAAATTAATTTTGAAACACCTACTAAAATTGACCACTCACCTTTCGATCAAACTTAACCTTTGACCATTGATGGTGAGCATAATAACTAGCAATGGTCAGCATAGTAACTATCGATAGTCACCCTAACCACTAATGATCAACTGTGAAGATGTTGATAAAATTGAACACTCAATCCATGTGTGAGTTAACACATCAAGAATTTAACTTGGTTAGATATTTAACACATCTATATGTTAAATTCAAATAATAAGCACATCTCTTCTTTTGCATATAAAAGAAGGAAAGTAGGACTAAGAAAGGGATCAATGATCTTTTCAAACAAATTTTATTCACCAAGATTTTATTTTATAGGTCCTCCTTATACCCAACTAGCTAGTACCATAGAGACCTAAACCTTTGCCAAAATTATTCTTCAAGCAAAGTACCATTACTCTGCCCAAATCACATCAAGCCTCACCAACATCTACAACAAGTCAATCTTCGATCATGAACTAAGTATTTGTTTTCATGTATTCATTTACCTTAATCCTAGTTTAGTAATGCCCTCTAAACTCTTAACTAATTAACTAGCCTCCATCATCCTTTTAACCCATCTACAATTTACCCATAGTCTAACCTTTTACCTTAATTAGACATATCAATAGTAACTGTTATCGATCGACTATCAAACTACTAATAGTTAATTTTCAAACCATTGATGGTTGATTGCCAAACTGTTGATAGTCACCCAACTATTGATGGTTACCTCTAACCACTGATGGTCACCTTAACTTTTGATGGTCACTATGTGGACCCAACCAAACCAAACCAACAAGAAATAACCAACCACTAACCTC
The DNA here is from genome assembly GCA_037957365.1 of Torreya grandis. Classification (NCBI taxonomy): domain Eukaryota; kingdom Viridiplantae; phylum Streptophyta; class Pinopsida; order Cupressales; family Taxaceae; genus Torreya; species Torreya grandis. The sequence goes on from JARHVA010002872.1 coordinate 1,544,547, forward strand.
AACCAAAACTAAAATCCTATTTTTTGAACCCTTTATCACCTCACAGACCAAAAATAACCTAGCCCTACCTAAACCATTATCTGACCATTTAACATTTATCTTAATTTTACTTTTTTAGAACATTAAAATTTATTTTAAAAAGTATTTACTTATTTCGATTAAGTACTTTGATTTATACAACCTTTTTATCAACATCAACTTGTTTCATAAGATGGATTGATAGCTTCCTAGATGGCTCATGCTTCTTTAATGTAGCTTACTAGGTAATCCACCATCTATTTAACTAACCAACCTTTTTTTTAGTTCTCTATTATTTTAGGTTATCTTCCAAGTGAAATAAGAGTATCTAAAACCATCTAGATTATAGAATGCAAACCATATATAGGTTATACTAACCTCTACCCCTCTTTCAATTTTAATTTTCTTATATACATAGATAAAAATCAAAATTTGGTATAAACATTGACCTCAATATCTCATATCTAAAACACATTCTTTTCCCACAATACCCTATAATTTCATCTCATGCATTCCTCATAACATTATGTGCCTCTCTCAAATCAACAAGCTTCAAAAGCTCAAAATAGAATGAAACCAAGAGATTACCTTGATCTGATACCAAATGATGCATAGATACATGGGAAAATCCTCATAATCACTAATTCCTAGTTCTAACCTTGACTTGATCTCATTCAAATGTTTTGCTTTGTTCCTCAATTTCAATCTTCATCTTTATAGTCTTTGATCTTCTCAAGATTGATAACATTCATTAGCATAACTCTGTCAAAAAGGAATCTTAGGATTCATTCTCACCTATCAATAGACCATGCATAAGTAACTCATGCATCATCTCCACTCATTCCATTCATTGACTCATATCCTTACATTCACCCACTCACTTTCCTCACACTAGTCACTCTTCTTCAAGGTTTAACACACCAAATATTATTTAGGGTCTCATGAACACAACCTACATTCATGAATAACTTTCCTTGATCACATTATACTTATGTTAACCCCTTTTAAACCCTTAATCACTCTCCATCATCCCCTTTCACTCTTTAGGCTCAATAATGACCTTATCTCCTTATAGCCTTTTTTCCATAAATTCCCTTGGTATGAATTTTTTTAAAGTCACCTAGAATAAATTATCCCATTTTTGGGTACCCTATACCTCCTTACATCCTTCCATGAAGTTTCATCACTTAAATCTCTCTGTAGATGCCCTTTCCTTCATAAACACATTGCTAGTTAGGCCTTTTAACACTCCATACACTTGCTTAGAACTCAAAATAATACCATTCCATAATTTACCTAAAAAAAACCACATGAATAATTTTATATATTACAAAATACATAATATTATAAATTTTCATATTTTTCCTATGGTTAGAACTCCACTTATAGGGTTTTTTGGTGCAAAACCCTAGTTTCTTAATTGTAGAGACTAAAAGGGCTTAACTTGAAAAGTATTTAGTTTTAGAATGTTTCAAAATTATTAAAATGTTTATATATACAATATCCATCTTTATAATTGGTTTATAACCCTTATTAAATCCTTATAAGCTCATAATCATGTAAACTACATAAATTTGTGTTCTTTGGTAGGATTGTGTCACTATTTAGTTGTCTATAACACTTCAAGAAATTTTACAAATGTCAACTAGGATATTTTTAAAATTATATTCTCATTTTCACTTGTATCAAGACTTTAAAAACTCAGTAACTATACTCTTTCCAAACACATAGACCCTTTCCTTAGCATATGACTGATGAAACATGGTTCCTGACTATATACACAGGGTTTGTTTGCACTTCAAAGATATTCCTAGTATCCAAATAGGTCATTATCACAACTTATCCTCCTTATACTCACACCAAGACTCCCATAGCTCAATTACCATTCACATTATCACAACATATGTACTCTTTATTTAACATATGACTGTGCAATAGGGTTACTAACTGTGTGAATAGTGTATTGACTTCCAACTGATTATGTATTTGAAAAGTTGATAATTTTTGTATATTCAAACCTAATTATATATCCTTCCCCCAATAATTAATTACCTATACATCATATAAATTATAACCATGATACTTTTGATATAAATACCTTAAGGCATTAATACCACACATGCTTTGAATGTCACAGTTACATCAGAGTTTCCATTTCAAGAACTTTAATTTAAGGTTATTTCCTTTTGGAAAGTGTCAATTCAATCATGAAACTTAAAATTATTGTTATTAATTTTAAATGATCACATATTATTATTTCTATATCAATCTTGTTAAAATTATTTAAATCCTTCCCTCTCTTGATTGTAACCTATAGTCCATCGCTCAAGCCTATAACCACACACAAGAAAACTCTCTATAGCCTCAAGGTATTTCTTGAAACAATATATGAATAGAAATAAATAATTTAACTTTAACTATATATTTAGAAAAACAAAATGAATTATCATTATTCATATGAACTTTCAAATATTACAAATACAATCCTTTTTTGGACTCTACCACCTTTCTTGAAGAGTATACAATATTTTATTATTTGCTCCTTTTTATCATCTTCAAAGCCTGTAACCTATATTCCATCACTCAAGCCTATAACCACACACAAGAAAACTCTCTATAGCCTCAAGGTATTTCTTGAAACAATATATGAATAGAAATAAATAATTTAACTTTAACTATATATTTAATAAAACAAAATGAATTCTCATTATTCATATGAACTTTCAACTATTACAAATACAATCCTTTCTTGGACTCTACCACCTTTCTTGAAGAGTATACAATATTTTATTATTTTATCCTTTTTATCATCTTCAAAGCATTATCATATCTCCCACTACTCCCTCATATGCAAAAAATACCTTAAAAATCCCTTCTCATCTAACACCTATAGTGGTTTGGGTAGTTACAAAACAAAACTCTTACATTGGCCATCTCAACATATGAGTGGTAGTTACATGTTTGAAATGACTCTTGAATTTCAAAACCTTTATAATTAAACATAAAAATGACTTCAAAACACTCTTTTCAAACTCCTTAGACATTTTTACCAACTTTATCTCACCTAACCACCTCATACCATGCTTATGGTCCTTCTAGACTTAGTCTAATATTTGAATTTTCAAATTTACACTTTTAGAGTGAAAACTCCTATACACTCAAAACACATCCTTGATGTCTCATAATTATTTCTAAGATAAAAAATGGATCCTAAAGGATATCACACATGTACCTAAATCCCAAAATAGATCACTTGTGACCCCTAACTAGCATATAAGTTTCAACAACCCAAAAATGATGTATGCATTCTTGATGTTACTTCATAATTTTTAACATCTATAATGTGGTAGTTTACTGTTTATTTTTGTGAAATGGAAAATGAGTTAATTTGTCATTATATTTTTCCTTCATAAAGTTTCAGGGTCAATGTAAACATAAACATGGGATCGTGTTATTTTGAGATAAATAACAATTATTGGTGTAACTTGGCTTTTGTTAAAATTTAAAAGGAAAATACATTTGTAAAATGATGGTCCTTTTTTATAGTTATATAGTCTATAAATAGAATACAAAGCATCAATTTAATTTATATTCCAATAGTTATTTGTGGTAGAAAAATCATTTTTTAGTTAGATAATAAAATTTCTAATGCAATGACAATTAATCAATTCCACTTCAACACTTGAAATACTATTCATTAGACTAAGACATGAGATATTTTATTATTTTATCTTTCAAATTACTTGAATGTTTTACAATTATATTTTTGTCTTGTTGTTTATGTTTGTGTGTGTGTGTGTGGGTGGGTGTGTTGGTGTGTAGTTATATTTCTATGGTGTGTGTACATGCATTCATGTGTGCATTCATGTGTGTGTGTGTGTGTGTGTGTGTGTGTGTGTGTGTGTGTGTGTGTGTGTGTGTGTGTGTGTGTGTGTGTGTGTGTGTGTGTGTGTGTGTGTGTGTGTGTGTGTGTGTGTGTGTGTGTGTGGTGTCGGTGTGTGTGTGTGTGTGTGTGTGTGTGCGCGTGCGTGCGTGTGTGCATGCGTGTGTGTGTGTGCGTGCGTGCGTGCATGTGTGTGTGTGTGTGTGTGTGTGTGCGTGTGTGCGTGCGTGCGTGCATGCGTGCGTGCGTGTGTGTGTGCGTGCATGCATGCGTGCATGTGTGTGTGTGTGTGTGTGTGTGTGTGTGTGTGTGTGTGTGTGTGTGTGTGTGTGTGTGTGTGTGTGTGTGTGTGTGTGTGTGTGTGTGTGTGTGTGTGTGTGTGTGTGTGTGTGTGTGTGTGTGTGTGTGTGTGTGTGTGTGTGTGTGTGTGTGTGTGTGTGTGCGCGCGCGTACGTGCGTGTGTGTGTGCATACATACATGCTTGACTTCTTTGTTGACTTATTTTTTGCTGATTTACCAATAACACAAATAAAAAATAGTAAACTAATCACCATGAACTACAAAGCTTCAACAATCTCTCCTTTAAATTCCTACAAATAATGAAGCTAAAACTAATGTCACTAATTGATTACATCTCAATAAAGCATTATCTAAAGCCAGGATTTACTATCAAGTACTTAAAATTTCTCCAACTATTCTACTAACATTGGAAAAATCATAAACCTTATTTTTCCTTTCTATTAAAAAATATTTTTGATTGATACATTTAACTCACTCCTAAATTTAAACAACATAAACTTCCCACATTTAACTCACAATCCCCCATACTACACACTACATCCAATAATCACCTCAAATAAAATGAGGGAACCAATAACATTCCAAATATTTCATCCAATCATAGCACATCAAATAATATATTTTAAATCAACTTGTTAAATATATCATACCTCACACTCAAACTACTTAGTGAACATATTTAATAGAAAATAACAAATGATGTAATGAGCTGGAAGATAACACAATAGATTTTTTGACATCTATAATGTGGTAGTTTATTATTTATGTTTTTTTAATGGGAAATGAGTTACTTTATCATTATATTATTTCTTTTATAAAATTTTAGGGGAAATGTAAACATGAACACAAGATCATATTATTCTGAGATCAATAACAATTACATTGCAACTTAGATTTTGTTAAAATTTAGAAGAAAGATACATTTGTAAAACCATGATTATTTTTACACCCAGTGGGACCATTTGACTTTGTTTTCATTATGCGATCTAAGAATTTGACTTAGGAGAGGATGGTTAGTATGGTGTTAGTTCTAAATTGAAAACAAAGTGAAATAAAAACACTAATAACATAACATCTCTAGGCCTAGACACTAGGGAGAGATTAGTTAACAAATGCAAATGACAAGCACAACTAGAAAGCAAGGAATGAAAACACAATAATTCCTTCACCTTCCTTGGATGCTCCAAATGCCTTTGTAGTAGTGGCTTGCTTGGCTTGTGCTCATGAAGTCTTCACTAAAGGAGGTTTGGCTATCTCCTCTTCTCCTTGGCACCTTTGGCTTGTGGCTTGACTTGGGTTATCATTAATTTGGCATTATAACACTAGTTTCTTGAAGCTTTTGGAACCAATACTACATTATAACTTTTCACTAATTAAGCTTAGAAATGATGTTGTGAGGCCTCTTATTTATAGATTTTTGGATTTGATCAGAATCAACCTCAACCATCCATCTCAAGATTGAGATGTGTGGTTGAGAATTAATTCAATTTTTGGAATTAATCTTGTAATTATCCTCATCATAGAATTGGAAGAAGGAGAAATTAAGATGCATGGAGGGCATCATGGAAGGCATTGATGAGGCATGAATCTTGATATTTGTGGCATTTATGACCTAAGGATGTCTTTCCAAGAAATGAGGTCACTTGATGATGCAGATATTCAATACTCATTTCTAAAAACAAGTATTTAACAAGTTTCAATGGAATTATTAACAGACCCTTAATTTAGGTTAATTATCTCTTAAACATGATTAAGCACTTTATGTAAAAATTACTCAAATTGATCAGAATGCCTTGTTATTGGTCCTAAATTTGATTGGATTTGAATTAGAAGTCTATGTTAGATGCATTAGATATGTATTCCCATTTAGGATGTTACCAACAAAAAATAACAAAGGCACATTTATTGTGAAATATATTTGATAATAAATAATAATCCAGAGCACCTATGTGCAAAATTGACATTTGGACTCGAAATGATTTGATGAAAGTTAGCTGGCCCACAAATTGCATTAACCCATTTAGGGATACCCTAGCCAAAATCAACACTTTAATATGTCAGTTTCACATCATTTAACATGTTTTAGTGTTTTTAGGCCAAATTGTGCATTTTGGGTGGAAATTTGTCAAAACCATAATTGGATATTATCAGTAGCCAGTTTTAGGTGTCTATAGTTTTCCCCTATTTGGGAAGGTCTTACAAACCGTAGGCAAATCAATGTCTTCTCAAATAATGAGAAATGGCATGTATACCAAAAATAAGATGATGATTGAAGAAAAAAGCTCCAATTGGTTTTTAGGAGGCCTATGATGATGCCCCCATGAGGGAGTGGCTGTCACATTTATTGATGGATGGTCCCTTGAAAAGAAACAAGAAGAAAGGTGGAATTAACTTGTGGTTGAGATTAATCCAAATGAGAAAATGCTTGCATGCATTGATGTAAAAAGGATACTAATTTTCCCAAAGGTGGTTATAATTAGGAATAAAATTCAAAATAATGATTTGCCTATAGGTGGTTATAATCATTAAGAGTCATAGATTGGCTAAAGATGATTGTGCCCTAGTTAAGGTTGATTAGCAAGCATAACTTAAGGATATAACCTAGAAAATAGATTAAAGATGAGTGGGTGTAAAGTGATGAAATAGATGAATAGAAGAATATGATTTATCAGTGTGAATGATTCAGTTATACTTGCCAATGAGGAGATGTTCATCCTGATTAGCAATGATACAACTAGAATGGTCATGGGGTTGATTTACTCAAGGGTAGGATGGAAGGATTTTCCAAAGTGCCAAGGAGAAAATTCTATGGCTATATTTATTGTAGACCTTTATGAACCTAATTTTTTCTATAACATGTGATGGTAGGCTTCATAATAGAACAACATGAAGACTTGGCCAAAATATGCATAAGGAATAACTCTTGATATCCAATAAACACTTAAAAATAATACACCAATGATAAAAACCATGATGATAATATTGATGTTTGAATATGGATAGACTCAAGAATAATTTTTGAAAGGAATCACCCAATGCATACATATAGATTGAGTCAAGACAATAATGCTGAAAGCAAACAAATAGGCTAGTGAACAAACAACTAAAATAAACAAACAACCCAAAATAAATAAATAAATAGAAAGCCTGAAAACAAAAGTGAAAGAAAGCTTCCTAATAATGACAATACCCTAGTAAGGTGGATCGAGGATAACTGACTAAGCTTAGATAGGAAAAATGTTTTTGGATTTTTGAAATATTATGAATGTTTTTGGAATTTTTAGGTATCTTAACTCATTAGAGAATGACAAGATACCTACTCACAAAATGATGAGAGAGTTTGGCTTAGGTTGCTCACAAAATGGTTAGAGTGATAGAAAGTGGGACTAAGGTGACCTCAACATGAATTGAAAATGACCTACGTAGTCCTGAAATGACCTCAAGTCATAGTAATTCCATCCACATAAAAGGTGGGGAAAAACCAACTAGGCCCCAACAAGCTCTCAAATCTAGAAAATGGCTAGTCAAATGAAAATAGTGATGATAAGGTGATATGGCAATGGATGATAAATAAGTGTTACCCCTAGTTTTCGCATAGGTTATTATAAATAATATCTAATGACATCATTTAATGATACTAATTTTCCCATAGGCACTTATAATTAGTAGTAAGATTGGTGAAACATTGATTTGCCCATAGGCAGTTATAATCAAGCTCATAGAAAAAAACATGGATAAGATGAAATATATCTTACCAGATCAACTATCACACTACTTTCATAGACTATAATTATAAACATAGATTGGATTGATTGTTGAAACTTGATTAGAATCCTCTCACAAAAGGTGTAGAAAGAATCAAATGAACCAAGATTAAAATATGATTGGGTAGGATGACTAAAAACATGCTTTGGTCTAGATATGAATGGAATGATAGGATGGTATGGTATTACTACAGATAATGATGGTTTTTAATAGATTAGATAAAATTCTAAGAGGATTTCCCCTAAGTGATGGGGTGAATGGATGGGATCTATAATAATGGTAAATGGATATGTAACAATGGCAATGTCATATGAAATAGTATGGTACATGTTTTTGGCCTGGGTGTGGTTTTTGATTGTGTTGTTCCTATTGATGGGGAGATTAACATCTTAATCAAAAAATGATATAAAAAAATATTTGATTATGTTAATTAATATTCCAAACCTCATTTATAAAGATTCTCCATCAAAAACTCGATGCAAATTTGGATGTCAAAAATGTTGTTGTGATCTTCATTGGTTGTTGATTTAGATTCCTTCAAGCATCGAGACAAGGTATATTTGTAGCCTTTACAAAAGGAAGTGTAGTTGTGGATGGTAAATAAGGAAAACTAATAGATGGTAGTTTTGATTATGAAATGGAATGGGGAATGGTGGGGAAACAAATGAAGAATTGGACTTTCAGTCACATATAATGTTATTGATGTCATATTCAACATAACTTTAGTTGTGGTAGGGTTGAAGATTTTTTCTCTCAAGATGACCACCAATTTTTGTTTTGGTTTGATCTTGAGAGTAGATCCCATCTGATTAGGCTATAGATAAGAAGCTATTTTGATTTGATCTTTAGTTTGATCTTCATTAAGTAGTGAAGAAGTTTTGTGCTTAGTTATTAGTGTTTCAAAGAGGTTTTCACTAATGAAGTTGTCTTGATTTTCCCATAGTACCTTCAAGAAGGTTTCACTAACGAAGATTGTATTTTAACTTTGATTTTATTCTATCACTTCTAAAAAATTTTCACTAGAAGATGTTGAGTTTTGACTTTGATTGTCTCCTAGCACCTCTGAAAAGGTTTCACTAGGAGAGTGTTCTTATATTACATGAATGTTGTCTTGGCATCCTTGCTCTTTTTCAACTACTATGTCATGATGGATGTAGTTTAACAAAGTGTGATCCTATCGATCCTAATTGACACTTATAGGAGATGTAATGTCAATGATATGGTTATTTTGGTTGATGGTAATGGCCTATGGAATGGTAATGGAATGGGGAGAGGCTACACAATCCTTGTAGAATATATTAGGATAACTTATGTCAAAGCTAAAGTACTCATCCTCAAAAACTATACAAGGATCACAAATGTATTCAGACTAATTTGTGAGGCATGCATAACCAATATTGTAACAATAATGAACACATTTTTCTTTTGATTATGATTTTAACTCAAGGGATTCTATATCCAATGTTGAAATTCATGTTGATTTTGATTCTAATGATAAATATGATGTTTATTCAAAAATAGAACTTGACTCTAATTATAATTCTTCATCTAATGGGTACTCTATTATAATGATATCTTGTTGAATATTTGTTTTTGGATAAGTAACAACCTGTAATGGCATGATGGGCTCCATAAAAATTGGTTTGATAAAGTGAGACTCCTCTAGGATGGGAAATAGGTTAAGATACAACTCCTTAGAGACTAGGTTATCAATACAAGGATCTTAAAAAATAGGCACAGGGTTGAGGTAATGATTTGCCTAAAGGTAGTTATAATCATTAAGAAGTGACTCAAGAAAGAATAGCCCATCAGTGTGAGACTACTTGATAATTTGTATAGGATAAATATGTGATTTATCATAGGTTAACTTATCACAAATGGTTGGTTCAACATTAACATCTTAGATTGGTTGGTTGTCTTGGCCTTAGTTTCCAATGAGTTGAAAAATAGAAGTTTTGAACATAGTTTAGTCTTTAAATGATTAGATCAATTGAGGTTTGGTTGGATTGGTACTAGATGAGAAATGGCTTATGGTTGGATAATGGCAGCGCCTTGGGGAGCATGATTGATCACATGAGCCAAAAGACAAAATCCTGAGATGCTAATGATAGGGTGGTGTGGAGCTTGATTGCTCCCACAAGCCAAAGGACTAGGTCTTGGAATGATTAAGGGGAATTGTAGAGCTTGATTACTCACACAAACTAAAGGATGAGGTCCTAGTATAGAATTGGTATTCCTTAGATATTACAAAGCTTGATGGCTCATATAATCCAAAGGAGGGTTAGGCATAGTTGATGATTGAGTAGCAAAAGGATGTCATGAAAATTGATTACTTTCATAAGAAAAATCATCTAAGTCTTCCTCATAAACCCTATCATCCCAATCGTGAGTTGGATCATAAGCTAGTTCTTGACTATGTTCCATGTACTAATTTATAAAAAGAGGGTATGAATCTACATCCAAAACAACATTATCTATATTTGTGTCTTCAAAGTCCTCTTCACAAGCCTCTTTATACCAATCAAGGTTTGGAGTTAGATTGTAAGTTGATTCGTGGCTTTGATCTCATGAATGATTAATATGAGGCGGATATAAATCTATCTCACAAACCATATTAACATCATTGCGGTCTTGACAAAATCCATAAAAGTCATTTTATATGGCCATTATATCATAAGTTGGATTTTAAATGACTCCACCATAAGTGTAGTGAAACATATCCATGTAAATGATGAAAGCTCTAAAAACAGAAGGACTTAGAGTTCTACAAACTTTGAAAAACCATATCCAAAGGATAAATAGTTCAAGCTTGGTCTAACTTGGTTAAAGGGGTGAAGCTATATCTTCAAAATGATTTGTGCTAAGACTTGGCATAAAATAGCCTAACATTAAATGTCATACACATAAAAGGTCAAGCATCTGAATAAAAATTGACATGCCAAAGGTCTAGGTTAAAGTGTTCCAAACAAAGTCTAAACTATGAAAGGGAAAAGTTGAGTTGCTAGGTATTTTGTCCAAATTTGGAGTCAAAAGCTAGGCTCAAACAAATAGGCATGCTAGGAATTTTAGCCAAATGATGTCAAAATCTAGACTTGAAACAAAGGATGATGTGATTTGATTTAATATAACAAGTTTGGAAACAAATTTGACATAAACCCGACACACATAATCAAACATAAACATGATCAATTGGCATAAGGGATAAGACAAAAGGCTCTTTGAAAAATGTTATGTTCTCCTAAATAAAGGAACAAATAATGATGAGGATAGGTATTAAAAAAACAAACCATCAATAGTTTTCAATTTTAGATAATTGATTAGCTGAAGTTATGTAACCCAAAAGAGAAAGATCGGTGTATTAACCCCATGAATTGTGGCCTAAATAGAAATAAATCAATGTTTGAATCCAAACTTGACAAGTCTAATTGAAAACTCAATGTTGAAGACTAATATTAGACCAAACAAGCTAGACAAGATCAAATAGCATAAGGACACAAGACAAAGGTCCAAATGGTATATATAAAATGGTTTGAAACAAATGGTGTCTATAGTTTTAGGTGTCTATAGTTTGCCCCTATTTGGGAAGATGTTGCAAATCATAGGCAAAGCAATGTCTTCTTAAAGAATGAGAAATGGCTTGTAAGCCAAAAATAAGATGATGTTTAAAGAACAAATCTCCAAATGGTTTTGGGAAGACTATGATGATGCCCACCAAAAGGCATGGAGGGCATCATGGAAAGTATTGATGAGGCATGAATCCTAATATTTGTGGCATTTATGGCCTAGGGATGTCTTCCCAAGAAATGAGGTAGCTTTATGATGCAGATATTCAATATTCATTTCCAAAAATAAGTATTCAACAAGTTTTTGAAGAATTTTGATTAGGCCTTGATTTGGGTTAATTAGATTTTAAACATGGTTAGGCACATTGTACACAAATTACCCAAATTGATCAAAATGCCTTGTTATTGGTCCTAAATTTGACTAGATTAGAATTGGAAGTCACTATTAGATGCATTGGATGCGTATTCCCATTTAGGATGTTTCCAACAACAAATAACAAATGCACATGACTTGTGTAAAACATTTGATAAAGAAGAGCAATCCAGAGCACCCGAGTGCAAATTTGGTAGTTTGACTTGAAATAAACTGATCAAATTTAGTTGGCCCATAAATTGCATTTCCCCATTTAGGGATACCTTGGACAAAATCAGCACTTGAATATGTCAATTTCACATCATTGAGCATGTTTTAGTGTTTTTAGGCCAAATTGTGCATTTTATGTGGAAACTAGCCAAAAGTCTAATTGGAGGTTACTGACAGCCAATTTGAGGTGTCTACACTACCATTTATTTTGTTAATTATTTTAGTTACATCTACAATAAATTCAATTCCAAGAAACAAGATAATATAGTATATGTTCTTGATAAAGGCATTTGCCTTAGTGGGTATGGATAGTTCTCTAATTTATTGTAATGTAGTGGCTCATAGTCCATAGACTAAATTTTCAACATGAAAAATAATGCATTAGGAGGTGAAGGTGAGTTTATATTAAAGTGCAATTATTTTCTCTTGCTTTTTGAGGACTAGCCACAAATGGAAATGTCTAGCCATTTATAAAGCTAATTTATGCAAAAATATCACCCCATAATCCATGTTCACCATTTTTTGTACATGACAATACTAAAATTTGCATTCAATAAAAGTATGTTTTAATGTCATATATATATATATATATATATATATATATATATATATATATATATATATATATATATATATATATAGTTCTAGTTCAAGAGATATAAGTTCTTGCAAATCATTCTTTTTCAAGAAAACTTGGAAATATGTTATAATTGTAACATGAAGTTCATTCAATGCATATAAAAAATGTAATAAGAATTTAAATGAATTAAACAAGCAATCACTGACATTATATTTTAAAATATAAGTTCTAAAAAGGTTTACTCTATTTAAAGCAATGTCTA